>JAQIVZ010003205.1:0-15328 GCA_034700945.1 Arrhopalites spinosus
CATCAAAGCTTTTAACTTGATGTTAATTACCCCCTCCCCCCCACCAGTTAACTCCCCCCATTTTATATTACGACTTTAACTTGAAAAAAATGAAGTTTCTTTTGATTCCTCTAAAAAATTGAATGAATGTCATTCACGAGTCAATCGCCAAAATCGACGTGGACTAAATATTTGGGAAGAATTTTTTTCAAGTATGCAAATATTTTGGCAAAGGTAAAATAAATATGGCTAATGTTTTTGCAATGGTTCATAAGACAAAGGGGGGACATTTAATATTTCTACGTTCAATATTTATGGATTTATGATGCTTGTCTTCATTATCAAAATAGACTTTGTTGCATTTAAAATCTCCTTCTTTTCTTCTTTTGGTGTTTTTTTAGAAAAAAAGATTTCATATTTGTCTCATCATGTGAGCCATTTCCTGGCTCATTTTTTCCCAGACTTTTTCTTTTTTCTTCTTTTTTCTCCACTCGAAATTTCTTGTTCCAATTCATCCCTAAAGCTCCTTCTCCTCCTCCTCTTCACTCGGGAGTCTCGTCTTCTTAAACTCCTGTGAGAGTTGCTTTCTCTCTCTCTAGTGCCATTGCACCCGTGGAGAAAGTTGTAGACTGTCAGTTGAAATTTTGAGCTGAAATGTCAACTTGAAGAAAGTCTTTTCTCTTTACTTTCTCCTCGTTGACTGAGTCAACAAATAATGTCTTGAAAAATAAAGAACTCCAAAAATCAAAGTCCAATTTCAACCGCTTTTCCTCCTTTCTCTCATCTTTCTCCAGGTCAGAGTACTTTCTCTCTCTCTCTCTTTCTTTACAGAGTACAAAAGTGCAGAGGAAAAGTCTGATTTAATTTAGTGTAAAGGGAAAATATTAAAGAGAAAGTTAATGAAAAAACTGCATAATTATTACTCCCTCTCTCTCTCTCTCTCGGTTTGCACAGTCTCTCAAATTCTCATTTGTAAAATGTATAAAAAACAATCTCGTTTGCAAAAAAGCGGGGGAGAGAGAGAGGGAGATAGAAAGGTGCAAAATGGAAAAGAAAAAGAACAAGTTTGAATTTTTCATTGCCTACGCTCGTGAAATTCATGCAATGTAATTGATTCACTGTCCTTATGAATGAGTAAGGAGAAAGTAACAAGGGATGAGAGAAAGAGAGAGAGCAGAGGAGGAGGAGGGGGAATGGAAATTCACATTAAAATTCTAATACAATGAAAAGACTAAGCCATTACAGACAGAGAGAGGGACCCAAAAAAATAGAAAAAGAAAAGAATAAGAAAGACGTTGGAATTTTCCAAGAGAGAGAGAGAATCTTTCTAAACTAAGCTCCTTTTTTCCATCTTTCTATTTAATAACCTACATTTCCCATATGGTCTACTCTACTCTCCTGTACACACACTACATTGTGATCTGTACCATCTCAGTCCGTTTTTCGCTCAAAGTGCTCCAGGCCTATCTAGAAGAATCTTTTTAGTTGGCTTTTTGACTCTCTGTGGTTGGACACATTGCACACACACAAAAGGGGAGCTGTCGACACTAGAAAGAGAAAGGGAATGGAGTTTCTCCACTTTTTTTGTGTGTCCATAGTCCATAATGAACAAGGATGAATCTTGGTTTCTCCATCACCCCAGAAAAAAGGGAAACAACAACAAGCCATCATGATAAATATATACGGGGGCTCAAAAAACTTTCTCTTTGACTTTTTCTCTCCCTCCTCACGTCTCCCTCCTCCTCTGCCCATTTTTGACGTGGACTACATACCATATATAGTCCCTTCATATCTGTACATGAAAAATTGTATAGAAATATTTTTGTAGAGAAAGTTCATAGGAGGATTTCTTTCTTTTATAAGGAATTTCATAAGGAGTACATTGAGCATTGTGAAGGAATTTTTGAGAGTAAAAATTCCATCCGATATATATGCGTACGGATACTCATATGAGAGAGTACGAGTATGATCGTAGGGGGAATAAATGGTACAAGAAAAAAAAAATGGGAGGCATATGGTTTTCTCGAATATGTTGAATATAGACGAGGGACGTGAGTTTGTGGTATAATATATTTCTTTTTTTTCTCCTCTGTACAATATGGGGGATGTAGAAAATGCTGAGACACAAGAAAAAAAGACATTCATCATTTTTTTGTACAGTATATGTATACAATGGGGGAATGGAGAATGACAGATAAAGTTCCATAGGGTACTTGAATGCATTCTCTCATCCTCCTCTTTGAGGGAGAGACACTAGTGACTAGACAAGAAATAATATTAAGAATGTGGTATTATTTGTGAGTGTATTACATATAATTTAATAATATAAAAAAATGGAGGAGGAAGAGGCAAAAAAATGAAATGAATCTTCATTAAAAGTCTCGAGGGATTTTCTCTCTTTTCTTCTTCTTCTTGTTTATCTACTTCTACTGGCAACTCTCTTTTTTTTGGTGATATCTGTTAATACTCAGTCTCTGAGCAACTTTATTTTTCTTCTTATTCTTTTTTTTGTTTTATTATTCAAAAATTGGTATTGACAATAGTGATAACAATTTTTTTGATCAAAATTCTCTTAAGAATAGGTATAGTCGGTTAGTTTAACTTTTTTGTGAGTACTTACTAATGTCAAGTCTGAAGGTTTTTTTTTTTTAATAATAAATACTTTACTTGATAGTTATATTAAACTTGACTTTTGTTAAATTAAAAAAGGTTTTCAATATCTGTCGAGTAGTACTTAAGGATCTTAAGGGAATTATAGTTTGATGATGTATAATTAAATTTATTATTTATTGTTATATTTTATGTACAAGATAATTGTTATATATATATATATTTGAATCTTGTACTAGGTAATATTCGAAACACGTTATTAATCATCAACATGAAGTAATTCTTCTTTTTTTTATAATGTTTCAAGTTATCACAGGTTTAAAAATATTAACGTTGAACAAACTTTTTTTCCTTTACTTCTTTGTTGACTTTCACTGACGATGTAGATGACGAAAAAACTTTTTTTTTTGTTGAAAAATAAAAAAAGTTTTTGAGATGAACTTACTTAAGTATTAATAATCTCTCTGAATAACATTTTGGCATGAAACATGATTAATATAATTTATTACTTAGTTTACGTGTAGAAAAAAAAAGTTATTACGGATATTGTTCTGCATCTTTTTAAAAAAACTTTGGTTGTTGGAAACTGGCTGGTAGACATTTAATATTTAATCATCAATCAATTAATTTACAGGTCAAAAGATTTTGGGCACAAAGGAAGAACTGAAAAGTAACAGAAAAAAATGGAAAATATTTCTTTTATTTTGGAGTACTTCATACTTTTTTATGAGAATTTTTTTAAAAAAAGTTTTTTTATGATTTTTTACTAGACACAGATTATTATTATTAATTTATCATGTAAAAAATAATATGACTTACCGATGATTGCCGATGCAATATTTGATATTTGATGTTGATCCAGTTTAACCTTAGTAAATGTGTAATCTGTAGTGAATTTTTTTAAGGTCAGTGAAAAATCAGAAGGTAACCAAAGACCTTAGTGGTGATTGGACATATACTTAAGATAATTATTTAAAAGTTATGTTACTAATTACTATCATTATTTAAAAACTTAAAAAACTCGGTGACAAGTTTTATAACACCATTTTTTTCATATTTGTGAATTGTAAACAATCTACAAGTGTCAACAATCGATATGAATATTATTTGATTCAGTTTTTATATATATTTTATTATACTATTTAATTATAAATGTTTAGTTTTTTCGGTTTGTTATCGGAACTCTTCGATCCTCAGCAGCAGCAGAGCTGTAATTAATCAACACAATTAAAAAAAGTAAAGTAAATTAAATTGTTCTGGTGCAGACTTTTCAGTGAAATTATGGATTAGTATTTGGTAAGTTGTCTGTCATAAAATATATACAAAAAAATAAATAGTCAAGAGTTTTATTAAAATAATAGAGAAAAAGAAGGAAAAGGCTAATATTCTTAATTAATGATTACTGTAATAATTAAACGGACGTTGTTATCGCCTCCAACATGTCAGGATAGCCTCCATGACTTGACCCATTTCGATGATAGTGCCAAGTGTTCCGTCTACGTAACATTGTGGGATGACCATGTTGATTGGGATGATTGACATTGACCCCATAATGACACAACAAATGCGGATTATTTTGTTGTATTGTAGGAACACTTAAACTGAGGGGATAATTACGATCAGGTCCTGGTCCTAAATCACAGTAGGGACAAGGGGAAGTTGTTGATGGTAAAAAAGTCCCCCCTGGACCATGATGGACATGACCATGAACCATTGCGACAGGGGGAATGGGACCAGTTGTTGTTGAAGCAACACTTGAAGCAACACTTGTGGGTCGTCGTAAAGAATTAAATTTGGGCTCTATTTTTCAAAATATGAGTTAATTAGCAAATGTGATCAGTGATTATTTATCATTGATGAATCACCCAATGCCTCTATGCTTTCTCCTGCCTTGGGGAGAAAGCAGTGCTTTCCCCAAGGCAGGAGAAAGCATAGAGTGTAAATGGCCTTGGAATTACCTATTTGTCTTTTGCAAACCTAATAATATTATTTATAGCTTACCTTCAATGTCAAATTCAGAACTTGAGATTTTTTGTTGTTTTGGTGGCACATTTCCATAATAATAGTAAGGATGATAACTTTGTTGTTGTTGTTGATGTTGTTGTGCAATATGTTTTTGATCTAAAGGTTGAATAATTGCATAATGACCTGACCCACCGGAAACACTTGAAATAGCCCCAGCAGACGTTCCAGGTTGATGATGATATAAATATTGTTGTTGTTGTTGAAAACTTGATTGTTGTTGTTGACTCTTAGTCTTATGATACTGTGGAGGCGGGTAAGGTTGAGGAGTTGGTTGAAATTCGGAAAATCTTCTTTGATGTTGTTGAGGCTGTTGTTGTTGTTGTTGTTGTTGCTGCTGCTGCTGCTGTGCTTTTTGTGACTGATTCTGAATAGTTCGTTGAGCACTTGGTTTATAGTGTCCTTGATGACTTGACTGTTGTGACTGTTTCGACGAAGAAGTTTGTTGAGTTTGTTGGATTTGGGCTTGAACATGAAACACTGAAGGTGGTATAACTTGATCATCCCCCTTTTGAAAAACACTAGCACTCAATCCAGTACTATAAATAACACTATCACTAATATTTTGTTGTTTTTGAAGCATATGTCTCATTTGTGATGACTTGCCTTGTTGTTGTTGATTATTATACACATTACTACTACTACTTTGTTGATCTGACTTAGTCTCCTTTTCAGGTTTCCTAAATTGAACATGTTGTGCACTTGATTTTTTATTCTGAAGTATTTGACTCGAGTCAAAATAATGGCGAGTAAAAGCTGGTTGTTGATCTTGTTGCTGTTGTTGTTGTTGAGATGGGATTGGTGGGGGTGGTTGATAAAATTTTTGTTGTTGTTGTTGTTGTGTCTGTTTCAATTGTGACTGACCTCGTCCATGTTGTTGTTGTTGTTGAAACGAAGAAGAAGGTAAATTGAAAGCCCCTGGTTGATTATGAACTGAAGATGCATTACCACCACCACTAGCACCATGACCCGAAGTAGCATGATGATGACCTTGATGATGTCGATGATGAGAAGGTTGTTGAGAATAAAAATTGGCAGCTGAAGGTGGTCTCGAAGAGTCAGTTTGACTTGAGTAAGAAGATTGTGGATATAATTGTGGATTACTCGCAAACATCACAGAATGTTTGTGAGGTAGACGCACTAAAGATTCTGGATAAACTTGGGACTGAAATGGTGAGGTTGTTGAGAGTCTATCAAAACTACCAGGAAAAATAGTTTGATGATTTAATATTTGATGATGTTTTTGTTGTTGTTGTCCATGTTGATGAGTTGAGCCTAAAGGATGTCTCTCAGGACTATTCGGATTGGTTTGAGTCCCCGTCGTTTTCGAGGGTGGTAGTTGTGGTAATGCTTGTGGCAGTGAGTATGAGCGAATCATTGGTGGGTAAGTTAGGGGATTACAGTCAGGACAATGTGGTGAGTATCCTATATATGATATCATATATAAAAAAAAATATTGATGACCATGTCAACTATTTCCATTACCCGGATTACATTTTTAATTATCTTTCTCTACCTTCCATCCTGAATAATTGATCATCTTCAAGTTCATGCTCCATGGATTGAGGATAGGAAGGGAAAAAGTAATATAAAAAAAAGTAATAAAAAAACTTACCAAGAGCCGATGCAGATCCACCAAATCCTTCACCTTTTCTTGTATCTTGTGGACAACAAGGATAAAATGGTTGTTGAAGACTAATGGATTTTCTCAAAGGAAAAAAATTCGGACTATCCGTCACATTCACTGGTCCTCTATCTCCTCCTCCACCAATTCCTCCAACAACATACTTATTCGCTTGTACCGGTGGTGGTACCGGTGGAATGGGGGACTCATTGTCTTCGACTGAAGACAATGGAGGAGATCCACATTTACTCAAATCAACTGGAAGAAAAATGAACAAAAAATAATTGGATATTACTCAAACCTTGTACACACACACAAAATAATAACCAATTAAATTATCACAACTCAAGTCCCCACATGGCTACTGTACTAGTGGTACGACATGTGTATTATCAATTAATGGGAAGGTGACCTCACCTAATTGGAAACCAATGAGACCAGCCCCAATTAGAACACAGGTTGCACAAGCATAAAATCCTGGTTTTCCAAGATACGCTGTGGCTCCCGTTCCAAATAAAATCCCGGGTGCCATCAAGGATTGAATGCACGACCAAATTCTTCCCCAATATTTTGTTCTTGTCAAGTCCATTGTCAGGATTTTTAGGGTGTACAGATATGAACCTGTTGTTGTAAGTTATACTTATTATATTTCTCATACAAGTCGTTAGAGTACAACCATAAAAAGAATGAGAACAAAAAAAAGTTTTTAATCTTCTATTGATCTTTTATACAAGATTTTCTCGAGAAAACGAGAAAGAAAGAGAGAGCCAAAAAAAAGGAAGAGTTTACAACCCGTCTAAATTCTCCAAGATAAAAAAGAAAAGAAAAAGAGCCGCCGTTACCACCAAAGCCGACGGCCAAGTCATCCGTAAGTAGCCGCGTACCACCGCATATAAATAACATTAACTCCCATAATAATAATAATATCTTGTTAATAGCATCAATCGATTGGATTGATTTTGAATGTTAAAAAAAACTCGACATCTTCTTCTCCATTTTTTTTCACAGACAGAAAAGAAAAGCAGAAAAAAGTCTGAAGGAAGCAGTTTACAATTTTCCAACATAGTTTCTTCTCTCCTAGAAAAAAAAAATCTTCACTTTTTTTCTTCTTCCAACTATGCTATGCTCAAAGCACACGAGCCATAAAAGTCCCTATAAATTTTCCCTCAGATTCCCTTTAGTGTCTCCCTCTTCTCTTTCTCTCTTGTAAATTGTGACTCTAAGAAAAGGTTAAGGTAGTAGTGGTAGTGGTACAGAATCTGTAGAGAAAGCACAAAAAAGAAGATTTCGTCAAACCTAGTGCAATCCCGTACACCCACGCTGAGAGAGAGTAGCCGTAGTAGCCTTGTACTGATGAAATTGCGATCATACTGAGGCCTAGAAAAAAAGACATAAACATTGGATTATTATACTAGCAAACAATGTGGCCTCAATACTAAATATAAAAACTAACCATAGGACTAAAGAGGCTAGTAAAACTTTTTTTTTCAAAATATAACTTTACACATATATGTACATACATATCATTCAAATATTGGACACAAGTCTTTATTTTCTTCAATATCCGATAATAACACACACATTATTTGTTATACATATCAAAAAATTCACAATATCTCCCCCACTCCCCCCCATTTCCATTTACCATAATTTTCAAAAACCCTCGAGCTTCTCTCTCTCTCTCTCTCTAAAGAATCTTTTTTTTACATCCTTTGGTCCATTTTTTTTGACTTTATCTTACATTTATTATCACTCGAGTTGTTAGTAGTGGTCTAAAAAATTGAGGTTCCAGACTCAAGACCACAGAATTTTTTTATATCTGTACTCTATACTCGTAGACGAGGAAAAAAAATATTCGAGGTGATTATTTGCCTTTCAACTTTTTTTTCACATGGTGAATATTATAAGACATTTTTTTTCAAGTGCAAAAAACCCCCCGTCTAGCTCTCTCTCTCTCTTTAGTAGAGGACAAGTAAATATAATGGAGAAGGGGGTGAACATGTGAATTTGAATGGTCTCCGGTTGGCAAATCCACAAGCCAAATGACGAATAAATTTCACTCTCTCCTTTCTCCCCCTCCTCCCTCTTCCTCCTCTTCACCCACTCTCTCATATGTGTCATGTCCATTTTCACTAGGAAACCCCAAGCACGAGAGAGAGAGAGAGCCACAGAAATTTTCTCATTCCAATAGAGAAAATGGCTAAAAAATTCCTAACAAGTTGAGACTTGCAACAACCTCAAGAAAAAAAAGGAGACCATCCACCATCATCTTTTTCCATGTATCTTTATCAACTTGTCGTTTCGTGTCAGGAAAAGAAGTTGGAGATGATGGAGGAAAGTTTTTTTTGGGGGGAGGGGGATTTTTTGTTTCTTTCATCTAATATCTTGCGTCACATCGGAGGAGGAGGAAAAAAATTGAAAATTGCCTTCTGTTACCCCTATCCCTGAGTAAACTTTTAGTACTCAAGCACATGAGAGAGAGAGAGGCTTGGGTATGTCTACGTTATGGATGCCATGTATCTGTATTATATATGGAGGGAAGATAAGTAGAAAGTCGATAAAAAATATTTTTCAAAGTAGAGTATGAGTAGCTTATGCTGCACTTAATGTTTTGATATTACAGACGAGGACTAAGAGAGGAGAGAGAAAAGAGAAGGAGGAGGATATTTGCAAAAGACAAGATTAACTTTTTTTTTCTCAGGCTCAATGATATTCTCTCTACTCCAGACTACAGGAAGAGAGAGAGAGAGAGAGCTGTTGCTTTTTTATAAAAAGTTGATGAAAAATATTAAGTCTCTAAACAAATTCTCCTCATTTTTATTTATAAATAGAAATAATGACTATGGTCATGCTTTTGCAACAGTAAAAAATGTTTTGCCAAAATATTTTTCTTCATGTAAGATTTTTAGATGTAATTTTTGCAAATTATCATATGAAACTATTTTGGGTAATTTGTAAAAAAAATTTGTTTATTTTCTCCTCTAAAAAATTGTAAGAGAAAGTTTTTTTTAAATGGGGGAGGGGGGGAAGGATATATATGTCCACTTTATGGAGGAGTGAATTTGAATGCTAATCCTCGTAGAGAGAGAGAGAGAGTAGACATTGAAGGAGAATGGGTAATGGAAGGCTTTATTTTGCCTTGAATAAATGATCCCCTCATGTTTGAATAAACTTTTAATATACATTATTTTTCACTCTCTCTCTCTCTCTCTCTCTCTCTCTCTCTCTCTCTAAAGTGATTGGCTTGTTGCACTTAAATTGTAACATATGAGAGAGAAGAGTAAAGAGACTGAGATTGAAAGCCCATAAGTTTTTAGATGATGACTCAAAAAAGTGGGTAGTTGATCATATTTAATAGTCTATACAGTATACAGTATTATGTCTGACTGACAGCAAAAAAAAAGGTTTAGTGAAAGTGAGTTGGGAGAGAGAAAGTGTTAAAAATGGGAAATCAAAAGTAATTTCTCTAATGGAATTTTACACAAACCTTTTTTTTATGGAAATCAATTTAATATCTAAAGCCAATGGACACTGGCACTGCACACTTTTCACTGTGTCCCCTCTTTTCTGTTTGTATTTTGTAAAACTCTACAAGTTTATTGACATGAAATATATTTTAAATATATTGAGGGCATACTGTTGCCTCAATTGAGTAACGTAATTAATGTAATTAGTGCCATGGGTGACTTTTTTGACTGTAATAAATAAGGTAAAAAATGTGGATTATTTTTGAGGGATTTTATTAAAGAAAATACGGTAGTGAATATGGTCACAATTTCTTTTTTGAACAAATAGCCCGTGTAGTATCTAGAGAGAGAGAGAGAGAGGAATTTCTCGTTTCCTCAACCAAATTACCCAATAAACTTTCCCTACTTTTTTATACCCTCTAAATATCCGCCCTATCATATTCCATATTCGAGAGAGAGAGCGTTGGGGGTTATACTTACAAGTTGAGCAATATTTCTCTAGCTATGTGTGTGTGTGTAGTTATCCACAGTGAAATTTTATGGAGGGTAATATATTTTCTCTGTGATAAACAACATTATTCTCGTGATTTTTAATGTGGTGTAAAGTCATTTGAAAAAAAAAATAACATGAATAAAAAAATTGTTACAGAAATTTTTTGAACAATATTTTCTCACCTGTGAGGACACAAGTACAACAGCATAGCATTCGGGGTGTTATATGACAGCATCTAAATTTTTTGAGGGTTAAAATAGCACCTAAAATCACCCCAAGGGATAGTCCCAATCCCAAGTGTGTTTGAAGTAGTAGGAGTGAACCACCAGAGAGTCCTTCTTTTCGACCAAAATCCGACTGTTAAAATAGAGACAAAAGTTTTAAATTAAAATAAAATACAATTTTTTTTTGTTTAACTTTGACGCCGCTTCAACTTCCTCTGTACTCAAACACTCCATTGACTTGGTTTTTTTGAGTGTGTAGACTGTAGTAGGTAAGTGTAAAAAATGGGGATAATAAAATTAGATTAAAATAAATATTATGAGAGGGGAAATTGTACAAAACTTTTTTTTTTGAAAAATTTAAGGTACTCTACAATATCCACATACTCGTGCCCTAGTCTTTCGTATGAAGGATGATGGAGATGAAAGAGAGAGAATTCTTGACTATGAACTTTAAGACTTTGACGAATGTCCTCAGATCCAAGTAATAATTCACCATGTACAAGGAAAAGCTCTAGTCTTTGTTTCTGTACTGGGAGAAAGTGTAGAGGGGATTGTTCCCCAAAAAAAGAGAAAGTAAGAGAAAGTGGAGGGACTCACCATGAGGAAGACAGGGGCGTAAAGACCAAAACTGGCGATGGAAGCAGACCATAAAATGGGCTTTAGAGCGGGAACACAGAATAAATGTAAACTGTGGAAGATGTCACCGCCTAGAGGTAGAAGTAAGGAAGAACTTCTCATCCCACTGGATCCACTTGTCTTGTTCATTTGTCTCTGACTCTGTAGTGTAGCCACACACATATAAAAAGAAAAAAAAACATTTTTCTATTAGGTCCTACTGTCACTGATCCCTCTTTTTTTCAAACTCCATTTATCCAATATTTTGAAAATTTAAATCTAAATTAATATTTTACATTGAGTTGTTGAATTGCTGCACGATTGGGATGATACACAGCGGCAGTTCGGTAGAAGGCAGGAAGGATACATGTTATCGAAGATAAAAGCTGGATAATAAAATATTAATTAATGTTTAATTATAATGTGGGAATGGTAGTGTTAGTTTTAAGTTAGTTTAATATTTTTTAATTATTGTTTTTGCTATGTCAAAATTATCATTTTAGTACCGCTCCAATCCGAAACCCTTGTGCCCACTCAATGTGACGACTAAGGCTGAGGTACAAAAGGGAGAATAAGGTCACTCCAACCTATGGTTAATTTTTTAATTAATTTAAATGGATTTCAATTAATGAGGGTCAGGAGTAGTTTGATGTGTAAATTTTTAGTTAAGAATTTAATTGGCAATAATGATAAATTAATTGTAATTTATTTTACCCCCGTCCCGGCCAGCACCACTTGCTCTACAAAGTGACGACGACGACGGAAATATTCTCCAAGCACCACACCTGAACTTTCTCGTACGAAGGATGAGCCGATTCCTCCCATTAGACTGAAACTGTAAAATATTAATTAAATTTATTAATTGAGATTCAATATTTAAAATTTAACTGTACAAGTGAATGGAAAAGATGGTATAAATCTATTTCACTGTCAATTGACACTGTGGGCTGAATACGTCTGAATGGCGTCAAAATTAATAATATTTTTTAAAAAACTATTCTTACAAAAATAACAAAAAAGGTTGCTAACTAAAGTCTATTTTTCACTTGCAATGTACAATTCGACAAAACGGCGTCAAAGTAAAGAAAAAAAATTCCTCAATTTTCCAATCAACTTGCCCTTCATTCCTCTCAATCAAAGAGCACTGTGTTGAACATTCTCCCTAAAATTTGTCTGAAATTAAATGGACCATTAATTACAACTCAAAGTTGATGTCTCTTCCAATTAAAATTTGATTTGTCTTGTTCTTTATCTCTCTCTCTCTCTGTTCTACAGATTACAGATATAAAAAAAAGCTTGATACCACCACACTTTATTTTTGATTTCCTTCTTTCCCTCCTCCCACTCTCCCTTGCCATTTTTTATTGTTTCTTTGCTAAAAAACAACAGCTTTCTCTCTTCTTTCTCTAGTCTCCAGTCTCCACTCATAAAAAAGAGGGACAAAGTATCCTCTGTGTTTTTTTTTGCTTGTGAGAAATAGAACGTCTCTTCCAATTCATTGAGCTTTCGCTTCAACTATCTTTCTATCGATTTTCTCTCCCTCTCTCGACTTACACCAAAGTAGACCAAGAGGAGCAGGGGAGAGTGGAGAAAACTTCTCCATTTCTTGTTTTTTCTGTACATTTCACTCTCCTCTGTCCAACTCTTTTAGTACATAAGAGAGAGAGAGAGAGAGGTGTGAATGCTACAGCTACCCGTATACAATATTTTCTATTTGTGCACAATATAAAACTGTGGACTGTACACACTTTATTTATTTTCTAGTTCTTCAACTTGTTCCTTTTCCTTGGTCACCTTTTTATTATGGACCGTAAAACTTTTAGGGCTTGTCCCCCACTTTCTCTCTCTCTCTCTAGAAAACTTTCTCCTTTTTCTGGTGGTCCAATTTTGTCCATGTCAAAAATACATTTTATCTCAATTGTTTATTGCAAATTTATTGAGGCTATGGCTTCTACATAGCAGGACTTTATCTCTTGGCCTTGGCCACTAGAAATGTCAAATTTTCTTTGCAAAAAAATTCTGTATTTGTGAGGCTCATGTTTTTGAAAAAAATAAATAAAATTTGTACTAGACTAGACATATAGGAAAAGTCAACAGTGTAAAAAAAAGATTTTTTTTTTGACAAAATCTACAATATCTTTAAGAGTAAAAAAAAATATGAATGAGAAACGTGAGAAGCATCCAGTTGGTTGACTGGCTAAAAAAAAGGTTGCTCTGGGCCAAACTTTCTTGGTCTGTGTTCACTCAAGTGAAAATTGTGAGGGGAAAAAGGTGACGGTGTTATGTATTTTTTTGGGAACTTGGCAGTCGACACTTTCTCTTCTTTTTTTTTGATTTGTCAACAGTTGATTTTATTCATTTTTTTTAAAAAAAATTCAAAGAGTCAACTTTTTCTAGTTTACATTTTAAAGGCCCATATGCACTAAGGGCCGTTTTTCGGCCAACGTCAAATTCCTTTAAATTTGGGTTGAAAGTCAATTCGACCACGCTGATCACGAATCTGAGCGATTTATTCACTGAAAAAGTGTTCTTCTGTCGCCAGGGGGCGTGAAAGTTAAAAAACATGAACTTTTCAAGACAAAAGGAAACAACCAATGTTGACCTCAAAACCCCTTACAAAAGTCAATTTGAGTGTCCTGATTACAATTCCAGAAACGAATTTTTTTTTTTAAAATCGGGTTTGCCGCTAGAGGTCGTTAAAGTTGCAAAAGACGCAACTCTCAATTGAACGATGTGTTTGACCACTGTCATCATAGAGTCGATGACGACACGTGGCATTTTTCATTGGCTCACTTTTTTGAGCAGCTCAAACTGCGTCCATTTGTGAAATATCACTCAATGATAGTCATAAACCAACCCCCAGGCGTGTTGGCGTGACCGATTTTAGGTGAAAACACTATGAAACACTACATCTCCAAAAATTGGAGACCGGCGAAGGTTTACACACAAAATTCTGAAACTTGGCACCAAGCACGTCCATCAGTGGGGTCAGTTTTTGGTTGATAAACATTCCCGCCAAAAAGGCGGGTTCCCGCCGCCCGCTATGTCATTTGTTTTGACAACTTCAAACTGACCAAAATAATATTATTTTAGATTCCAAAGATAATCTCGATGTCTAAACAGCTTCATTACGATCCCATTGACATTCCTGGGCACACGAAATAATTTATTGACCCCGCATGTGTGACCTCTAGGGGTCAGTTTCGGAAAGGCTCTATAACATGGACGCTACCTGGTGGAAAATTCTGAAATAATTCAAACCTATAGATGACACTATAGGGAACAAGTTTTCTGTTTATGTCAAGTCATCATTGACCTTCTGGGGTCAACCAGGTCACAATTAATGCTTTGACCTAGCCCAGAGGTCACAAAATTGACTTTTTTAATATGAGCTCAAAAGCAATATTGTTCAGCTTGGTCTCGCCTCTACATCTAAATTTTTCAGAATTTTAGGTCAACAGGGGTCAACGGTAGAGGACTATACGTAAAATGACCTTTAGAGGTCAAAAGGAGGGTCATCAATTTTTTTCAACTTACAAACCATGCTTAGGACGTCGTTTTTTATCGTCCTACCAAGTTTCATCGAAATCCAGTGGCACCATAGTCATGGGGGTATTTTTGAATTTCAATTGGCTTATTTGTATGGAAACTAATAGAAAAACTAGCATCATGATAGCTCACTTTAATTCATTTGAATTTCCATGAAACTTGATAGGATGATAAAAAACGATGTCCTAAGCATGGTTTGTAAGTTGAAAAAAATTGGTGACCCTTCCTTTGACCTCTGAAAGTCATTTCCTGTTTGGCCCTCTACCGGTGACCCCCATTGACTTAAAATTCTGAAAAAATTCACATGTAGAGACAAGATCAAGCTGCATAATATTGGTTCTGAGGTCATATTACAAAAGTCAATTTTGTAACCTCTGAGCCAGGTCAAAGTATTGATTGTGACCTGGTGGATCCCGGGAGGTCAATGATGACTTGACATAAACTGAAAACTTGTTCACTATGGTGTCATCTATAAGTTTGAATTATTTCAGAATTTTCCATCAGGTGGCGTCCATGTCATAAAGCTTTTCCTAAACTGACCCCTGGAGCCAATTTGACCCGCCAATTTGGCGGGAATGTTGATCAACCGAAAACTGACTCCACTTATGAACTTCCTTTGCACCAAGTTTCAGAATTTTTGATTGTGTAGTTGTTTTTTGCCAGATTTATTATCACTGGTATTTTAACGGGATTTTGATATAAAATCGATCCCGCCGACCCGCCTGGCGGGTTTGTGTATGATGAA
>JAQIVZ010003206.1:0-15309 GCA_034700945.1 Arrhopalites spinosus
TTTTAACATGTAAAAAGTAGGGAAAATGTGCTGCCTATACCCTCCATTGACATTAACCATGATCCATGCTGTACAATATATAATAGAGTGAAGAAGTTGAAAATCGTTTACAGTTAAAATGGTGGACACAGTTATGGGGTACTTTTTGAATTAATAATGAAATTTATGTTCCATATACAGACAAGCTAGTTGATTTCTTCCAGTTGTTCCGTAACAAAAAAACGGAACCGGCTTCACGTGGAACCATTTAATATATTTAATAAAGTTGTTTGCAATTGGTAGTGTGGCATACCATCAACCAAGCTTCGAGGTTTGTCCACGTCGTCCAGACTTTTTTCTTTTTCCGCTTCTATTAAAACCACGTCACAATAGCGGCAATACATGTAAAGGACACATTTAACCGAGCATGAGTTTAATTAAATGTTTTTCTCTATTTACTAAAGCTCCAGTAATTACCCATTGAAATTTTATGTCTCTCTCTCTATTCGTATTATAAATAAATTCCCATATTCATACTAAACTGGTGTCTTCTTCCTCCTTTCCCTTTTAGTCACACTTTTCCTTGTACACTTTCTTGACAATTAGATTAACTTGGAACATTTTATACTATTTTATAGTCCTCCTCCTCTAACCCTCCCTTGCCATTCTATATTAATTATTTTACATTTGTTTCGTAATTTTAAATTTATTTTGTGGACAAGAAAATGTAACACTTTAAAAAAGTCAATTTTTTTTTATTTCTTTTTATTGAGTGTTCATCAACCTAATTCTAATTTTAAAGAGATTTCTTTTTTTGTTTTGATAAAAAATTGATGAAGACTGGAATTGACAATTAAAGGAAAATTGAATTGCACTTAACACGTTTAGACATTTACCTTGAGAAATATCATGGCCATTATTGACAGTGTCTGGAATTTTTGATGAGTCTACCTCAAAAAAAATTGAATTTCTTTAATGTTTTTCATACCCCATTTTTCATAGCCCAGTACAAAAAATTCTAAAAAGTTTAAATTGTTAAAAAGTTAATAAATCTGACATTAAAATAAAAATATGAATTCAGGGAGAAACGTTAAAAAATGACCACGACAGTTTTAAGGGTACTTGACTTATAATGTCAATTGTCCCACTTGTGAGCTCTACACATTCAAGAATTTATTTTAATGTTGAAATCTATTGAATTTTTTGTATTAAATTTGACCTTTCTGTAATTAATATTGTGACTTTTGATTTTACAAAATATTAACTAGGTTATGTTCACACTAAATTTCAATTGGGAACATTCTTCCATTGTAGATCCTACATTTAAATAACCTTTGACCTACCTAAATAACCCGATACTGATGACAGACGAGTAGATAAATCTTGTGTGTAAACATTCTTTGTTTTTAAATATATATAATTATTTTTTTTAAATTAAAAATTGGATCACTTTACGTTCCACAACAAAGAGTCCGTGTGGTGTGTTATAATGAAGACAGACTTATGCAAATAATTTTATCAAAAAAACTAGGACAGCCAGACTGTTTAGGTAAAGAAATTAAAGTCAATATAGTTAATAATGTACAGGTATTTTTATATAATATTTACCAAAATATGATGAAATGGAATGAAGATCATTGTGAACTTTACATGTATTTTTTTATATAAATTGTATCACCACCAGTAGGGGAAAAAATAACTCGTGTCAATAATATTTTCTATGAATATTTTGTACAATACAAATTTTTGAGTGGCGTACTCGTGCACAGACACTCTCACTCACAATGTCAATTTAGTTAATATAAAAAATGAGCCCACAATTTGTCTCCTGTGCCATCCTCCACCTTACTACCACTACCGTGTAACTTTA
Organism: Arrhopalites spinosus; assembly: GCA_034700945.1. Lineage (NCBI taxonomy): Eukaryota > Metazoa > Arthropoda > Collembola > Symphypleona > Arrhopalitidae > Arrhopalites > Arrhopalites spinosus. The sequence goes on from JAQIVZ010003206.1 coordinate 1,850, forward strand.
TACGAGTATCTGTGTACATCGACTAGATCCACAAACTTTTTAAAAAACTGCTCTGGGTGTACGTACTGATGATGTACAAGGTTACATATTTAACTAGACAAGGTTTATATTTCTTGCTTGACTTAGTTAGTTTTTTTTGTAATCACAGTTGTACAATTAAAAAGAGTTATTCAGATGACTCAACAAAAATGGTCTACTTGAGGGGAGAGACGACTAGACGAGTCCAACAGGAGAATAAATTAGTAGTCAATTGTTGTGGTTTTCACGAGTTCTTTTTTTTCATAAAAATTATAAACCACATTTAACTTAACTGACATCCTGTCATTTGTCCAGAAGTTGGAAACTTACAGGAAACGAAGACTCGTACTCGTTAGTACAGTACAATTTTATAAAAATAGGAATTAAATTTTTGGATTCTTAAAAACTTTTTGGATTGGATTTTGACCACATTGATAACTGCAAAGAGAGCGGAAGAGAAGCCGAGAAGTTTTTTTTTTTTTAAAAAAAAAAGACGGTTTTTACTACTAAAAAGTAGGACTAGTGAACTAGTTCAAGGATGAGTTGTACTTTTTCCTCGTCCATTACAAGTATTTAATTATGAATCAAAGTTTATTCATGAACTCGCTTTTAATTTCTTTTTATAGACCTCGAGAAGAAAAAAACTGATAAAGTCGACTAGAAAATTTTTTTACATGTAAATTATTGACTGCTACAAGCACGTTAGCTAGTACACTACAAAGTCAGAGAAAAAAAAACTACAAAATGTATTTATTATTAGAAAAAAAATAATCACTCAATAAACAAAGTCTAGAGAAGGAGGAGAGAAACAAAAGATAAAAAATTGAGATTTAAACAAGTGACAAAACTTACTTGATTAGGTTGAGTCTCCTCCTCCAAATTGGTGTCACATTCCATGCCCTCCTCCCCTGGACAAGTAGTGGTTGGCTGAGTAGTGAGGTCTGGGAGAGTAGAAATTTTATCTTGAGACTTTGAGTCTGGAGATAATGGCGGTGGAGACGAAGATGAGGAAACACTAGACACGGTGACTGGGATGACATTAGTTGATGAAGTGATGGTAGTGGTGGTGGTATTAGTAAAATTACATGATGCAGCCGCAAGTCTTTTTTTAAGATCCTCAGCTGAAGCGTCATCCCCAATATGTAGAATATCATTTTGAATGATAACCATTTTAGAATTTCCGGTATTGGCCAAAGCCCGTTCACTGTCTGAAGCACTACTATTAAGATACACTACAGTTCCACTTGCCGGGGTTTTTGGTGTGGTGGTTGTGACGGCCTCAAAGGAGATTCTGTCAAATTGTTTGAGGGGGGATGAGGACGTTTGATCCTTGTCCCAATTTTCACGATCCCCCCGTTCAACACCATTCAAGTCAATGTCCACTTCTGAAGGCATATTTTCCTTGTCACCACATTCAATGGTGGGTAAGTCGCTGGGTTTTTGGCCATTTGATAGTTTTCTTAATGATCGTTTAAGTCGATGCTCAAGGATTGAGCCAGTCTCACTATTATTTGACACACTTTTTGAATTATTTATTATCCTCTCACCATGCTTTCCACCACAAATAACTACAGACGATATCGACATTGATGACGAGTCTAAATTGTCATCAGAAAATTCCGTCTCTGACACAGACGACTTTTTTACCATGTAATTTTTCCCTTTATTTTTACAAATTGTCAACTTTAAAATTTCCTTGGTGGAATTATTATTATTATTGTTATTATTATTTAAATGATCAATGGAGGGGTCCGAGTCACAAGTGTTTAGTTGATGAGACGGAGACTCATGTTCAAAAGTATTAATATTAATTTTTGTAAAATTTAATGATTTTCCCACATAATTCATTTCCACAATGGGATAGGGATTTTTTGTAAAAATATGCTGATAGACAGCATGTTCTCTCCAGTCTTCATATGTCTCAAAATTCACATCACAAATTTTACAATATTTTGGTAAAATATTAGGAGCTATTGTCACACTTTCTATGGCCACCACATTCACATTGTTTGATGATGACTTTCCTCCAGTTCTTCGGACTGGACCCCGTCTCCCGGGTTTCCATTTTCTTTCATGAGTAATATTATGGGCTGTGGGAGGACTCGTCCATGTTTCACTTGAAGATTGCGTTTTTGTTTGACTACTTTCAGCTGGTCCACCACCAGCTGACACAGACAATTCTTTATGACCTTGTATATGGGCTTTCTTTAAATGTTGCCCCAAGTCCGTGTCTGAGGAGAAACGGGCATTACAGAGGAGACACTCGGAAGAGGACACCCGAAATTCTTCTGGATGGACTAAAGATGAATGGGCTGTGAGGTCTTGAGAGTTTGTAAATCTAAAGGGACAATAACTACACATCCAGGATGACGACTCCTCACTGTCCTTTTCTGGCCGTCCTTCGTCATCTGAGAGTCCCTTATCCGAGATGACATGCTCAGGTTCTATGGAATAGAAAAAGTCGTCAAAATTATCTTTCTTGAACTTTTATATCAATTAACATCACTTTTATTATTTTATTATTTTATTTTTAAAACAAAAGTGTCTAATTAATGTGCTACACTGAAAATAGAAAGGAATAATTTCCACAAATATTTTTTGTATGACATACAACCGGACGTGATGGCAATGTCACAGTGACACATTTAAAAAAAATTGTCCAAAAGGTGCATGGTGACACAAAATTTTAATGATTAATCAACATTTAGTTTCCCCTCAAACCCTTACAGTAGCCACACAGCTTCCGGTCGCTTACATTGCCTTTTTAGTCTCTACCACAAAGAAATTTCTTTCTCAAAGAAATTAATTGAAGCACATTAAATATATTAAATTACAAAATTAAAAATTTGATTCTCACTCGTACTATCTGTAGTTTGTGTAGAATAAAAATGGAAAGAACAAAATTAAATAACTTTGAAAAACACTCGTCTCTTTTTATCAGCACACACACAAAGAGAGAGAGAGAGTTGAGAATGTGGAGAGACTTGATTTGAACAATCTGACATGAAAAGTTCAACTGAATTGTAATCGTGGCTCAAGTGATGCACTACACCAAGTGGATACGGCATCCCAATTATTTTTTTTGCAATAATAATACACACACACACTTACTGCATTACTTAATGGGGCCATGTATGTTTAAAAATTCATTTAAAATTTAAAATATATATATATATTGTCTTTTAATATTTCTAGTCGATATATATCCAGTATTCACTTATGGTTATAATATATTTACCACCTAACTACTATCACAGATAGCAATTATCTTATTATATGTATTTATAGAACAGCTGGTCTCCAACTTGTCAGCCTCATGTCAATTTCAATGTTCACTCCAGCTTTCCTCATCGCTCACTGATCATCATTATAAAATAATGTGTCAAACTCCCCTCTCTCACAATGTTTCCTTCCTTTTCTACTTGTTTCGTTAATAACGAATCGTTATTATTGTACTTGAAAGTTTAACTTAATCAAACTAATTATTATTTTTTTTGTTTGATTAGATTTCGTGTCCTTTCCTAGCCAAGTTTTCATTTTATACCCCCATAAAATCCACCAAGTTCAAGGGGAGGGGGGAGACCCCTATTAAATTTAATGTGGGGGAAAACCCCCAATTTTGAGACAATTTTAGAAATATTCCCCGACGCCATTGAACCCGGAAAACCCCCATTAATATTGACAAAAAAAAATCCAGGGACACCCTGTAGAGTGTAGTGACACCTTAAATTGTATTATTATTTACTAAACATCATTTAAAGGTTTTACTCATGTTAAGCTTGAGTCTTTCTTCCTAGTTTGAGGAACGATTACTTCATTTTAATCACTCCTTAAATCCTCATTTAACCAAATTATGTCTCCCGTGAGGAGCTTTATGCGAATTTAATTACACTTTTTAAGTCTAAAATACAGGCATGCTTGTCATTCCAGGCAAATTCTACTAATTTATTTTTCTCAACTAAATTAATCAAAGTGACATAGTCGTAAAAGTGCAGATACATAAATTAATGTGATTTTATAGTGGAGAGGAATAAAAAAGAGTTCAAATAAAATTCAAGACTTGCAATAAACTAAAGACTCTACTAAATAGTACAATTAATTTAGAGCAAGCGGATTTCATTTGAATTAAACAAGTGAATCAAGTTCTTTATGTACGAGTAGAAAAAAATATAATTGAAGATAGATAACACACTTGAGATACACGTGGACGAATAAGAAGTCTTGGAATAACTTTGAATGCACTCACAATAAGACTAACGACGAGTCATCATCTTTTTAGAATTTTAGAATGGATTGGATAACTTGGGGATGGATGATAGGGAATAAGATCAAAGATGAACATTTTATCTTTCATCCATCAACGACAACACACAATTTATAGCTTTTCGGAGTTCAAAACTCAGACGGGTGTCTCTTGATTCATCATAAAATTCATAATAAAATTTGTACATTTTAGCTATAGCACTTTGCTTTTACATACATGAATACATGATAAAATATGTAAAGTTGGCAGCTTTTTTCTATTCATGATTGAACATAATCGACAAAAATTCTTTTTTTTTCTGACATTTGATCTTTAAATGTCAAATTGTATTTGCATGGACAAAACTTGCTTTTATTCACTTCTATTTTCTATTCATATTTTACTGCCCTTTATGCAAATATACAAAATCTGTACAGTTACTTATAAAGAGAGAGAGAGGGAGAGAAGGCTTCATAGAAAATATTTAATAGTTGGCAAATTTTATACAAATATGTATCTCCATTTTTTTTAAAATAAAAAATGCAACTTACCTAGATTATGTGCATGGTTTTGCATGTTTTCTGTACAAAAAAGCACCAGACAACATGAATTTTAAAGAGATAACGCAATTCCCTGCATCTTACACCAGTCTAATGGTTTCACTAGATTGTAGATTGACGGCTACAACTTTTCTATATATTTTTTTTATAATGCAACAATTAAACTAATTTTTTTTTAAAAAAATGCCGTCATAAACCACAAACTTTGTGAGCTCAGACTCAAATTTTTCCTAATAACTCAAAGTGAAATCAATTTGTGTCCTGATTCCAGACTCTAAACCTAATAATAATTATTTGTGGACCGTTATTGTTATGGTCTGAAGCATAAAGCTTTTTGCATTTTCAACGTGACTTTCCCTTAAACTTCTCTCACACAAATTCCGTTATAACCGAAGAGGTTTTATTGAGAATTTTTGTACTTCTCCCCTATATCCCTTCAAGTTCACCTCTCTCTCTCTGTCTGTGTCACAAGGCAATGGGGAAAAAAAGAAAACATTTTGTCTATTTTGCCAATTAATATTCTAATGGAATTCCTATCCCTCCTCTTTTTCTTTGTGGGTCACGGGGATATATATTTTTATTGTTCAAAAATTGTCAATAAAATTTATTTCTCATTTAATTTAATTTTACAAATTATTTACTTCTGGAACTCAATCAAATTTGATAAATTTGATAAATAGAAAAGAGAGGAGGGGGGAGTCTAATTAAAGTGTCAATTTATGCATCAAAATTGAGAGAGAGCGATGGACTCTGGGGTTACAGAAAGAGATGATTTCCTTGAACGAGTCTTTGAAAATAGTAATTATTACTTCATACCTTGACTCATTCATGATGAATGAAGGAGGGACTGAAAAAAAGCTAATTTTTTTTATTATTTTCTCATCTGGTCATCAAAACGTTTAAGAATCATTTGCCAACATGCCAAAACACGCCTAATTTCCCTTAATTTATACAGGTTGTTTTTTTAAAAACAAACTTGATTGATTCAAAAAAACATTAAAACGTTATGATGATTATGATGCAAGAAACCGGATTGAAAAGTCAATATCTTGGAGCTTTTAAAATTTAATAAATCTGAAATATGAATTTATATATACACGTATATATTTCATTTGCGATCCCTGTCCCCTCAAGTTTTAGAAAAATAACTCACATTCCCCTTGAAGCCATTTTATTTGAACAGGACTTATCAGAATTTTGGTTATCAGAGCAAAATTATTAGAAAAGGGCTCCAAAAGGTTTGTCCTCTGTGTTTGTTGTCAAAATGAAATATTTTAGAGGAGATTTGTGAATCTAAAACTGTCCTGGATTTATCGACAACTTCCTAAATTTTGAGCTTATCTCCTCCCGTCGCGTCGCACACATAGACAGATTTTTGGAGTGCTAATCAATTCCTCTTTTCATTTCCTGTCTGGACTTGCTTGAATTATGGACTATAGGGATTATTAAAAATCCAAGAGTTAAATATTATGTGGCCTAAATCCACAATTTAATTTTTTGCCTTGAGCAAGTCTAATGAACTGAAGGATTAAGTCAATGACCTTTCCTTATTCAAAAGTCAAATTTTATTTTATATAAAATCTCAATCATTTGAAGGGTCAGATGGTCATATTAGTCGAGAAACTTTGGACTCATGACTTTTTTTTTACAAAATAAACTTTTTTGGAATGAATTTCCTGATAAAAGTTTATTTATATTTTATACGAATAAAAACCTTCTTTGAGCCTCAGCAAAGTGTACAAAAATTTAATCTAAGGTACCGACCAGCCGAAAGTAATAAATGTGGTTTTTTTTCTAGAGCCTAACCTTACTGAAATGGAGGTCAGATCCAAAGAGTGGTGTCCTCACATAAGTGTAATCTCCTCAAAGCGGCTTTTCAGTCCTGAGCCACTCCAAGAGTAGACTTGAGAATTTGATAAAAATTTTGAGAACAAAAGAAAAGGCATCAAAATACTCAGGAAAACTTTTAAGGCCTCGCCTGAAAATACAAAGAAAATCCCCTCAATAGTCAATTCTTATTACTACAGCTGTCAATGGTTTCTTAATTTTTTCGGCCCTTATCAAACAAAAAGGGTTTCTTCTTAAATCAATACAATGCTCTCTTTCATAAAATAGTTTGTGAATGAATTTATTTCGACTTATAATAAAGTTTGCCCTCTCCAAAATAATTCTTATTAGTACAGCTGTCAATGGTTTTTTCTTAATTTTTTTCGGCCCTTATCAAAAATAAAAAGGGTTTTTTTTAAAGTCAATACAATGCTATTCCTTTCATAAAATAAGTTTGTGAATGGATCTATTTCAACTTGACCTGAAGAAGGTAACCAGTGAGTTGCCGAAATATTGGAAATAAATTTGTTTTTTCCTTGTAATCCACATCTCCATATTATTATTAACTATTTCAACTTGTTTACTTGTTTCAAAGTTTGCCCTCTCCAAAATGGTTCATTTTATTATCTTAAGTTAATCTTATATACAATATATCTTATATATATATAATCTTATAAATAATAAGCCCGATTCACATAGGAATGACCAACGAAAACATTTTAAGCCTTTTTTGTCTTCTGTGTGTGGAATTGCTCAAACAACAAAAACTCTGTAGACTGGACTCATTCACATAAAAAAATGGTCATTTTTCAAAGAAAAATGACCATTTTATTTTTTAATTAGTAATGGGACTTGGGGACATGCATGTGTCCTTCTAGAATCTTAATAATTTAGAAAGATACTAAAATAGTCTTTTATATAAATAAAAAAAAATTTATTCGAAAATAAATTGAGTACCCAATAATGAGGTACTTGAGTTTTAATCCTTACAGTGCCTGTTGATTTTCTCTAAGGAGTGTCAATTAAGGTACTTGGGCCTTTGTTCAATTGAATATTTCAGCCAGGACAAGAATTCTGAAAAAAAAATTGAATTGGCAATGTGGAAATATTTGCAATCACAAAAAATGACAATGTGTACAAGTCCCTAGTCACTTGAAAACTACACAAAGTTTGATTTGTAATTAAAAAATTTAATAGGATTAGAAAACGACGATGAAATTCTCAATGTTTTGAAAATATTGTTTGTAAAAAATGTCAATAAACTAGTTTTGTAAAAAAGATTAAATAAATGTGTGGTCTAAATCCAGACACTTTAGTTATGGTTCACCCCTTACCATAAAAGATAATTTGTTCTTTGATAGATTGTATAGAATGTTTTTTTATTGCTTTATTGAATAGGGTATTCATTATCAAATGAATAAATAAAATGATGCAACAGAGAGTTGATAGACATTAAAATATTAAAAACACTCCTCCCCCATCACACAATTGACTCGAGAAAACTATTTGACGGGACAATATTCTCAAGTGTGTACATACGTATTGACAATAACTGTTGATATTTTTCTTTACAATTTTTCTACCCCACCAAAATTCTCCATATTTTTTCACCCTTATAAAAATATCAAACCTTTTTTTATAAAAAAAATCTTGTCTCTCACTTAAACCAAATATGGAAATTTCTTAGAAAAAATTGATGATGAAACTGTCGAGACGAATGATCTCATACGAGTCCAAGACATGTCTCAGCAGGATGATGACTAAAAGGAGAGTTATTTTTGTCAATAATAGTAACATGAAGAGTTTAAAGAAAATAAAGAGAAATTATAACTCTTTATTACACATTACATAAGTCAAAGTAAATATAATTACAAGAAAAACTGATTGTGAGTCAGACATTTTGTCAAATAAAAAAAATAACTATCAATAAATTTTGTGCGTACTCCACATTCAATATTTCAAGCATGTCAAGTGTTAAATATTGTTTTTTAAAAAAGGATTGTAATTATAAACTAAAAATACTGTTCACAACTTGTTTTCTTCACTCTCGTGAGAGAACGGAAAAGGAGGTGAATGAGTTTTGATAAATATTTTTTTGATAATGAAAAAAAATGAAAATAAAAAACATCTTTACGATGTTTTCATCCGTTTATAGATAAATAGATAAATGGTTCCTACTCTGTACTATTATAATCAAGTTAAATAATAATATGGTGCAATAAAATACAGACAAAAAAAACATAAGGCATGTCCATTAAAATGCAAATTTCATACTTATATGTAAGTATATCAACGTAATTTTGATGATACATTATACTTATAAATGCAATATAATTGTGTACGTAGTAATGCTCATAATTTTTTTTCCTCTTTTTGTTCAGTATAATTGAACTTTAATTATGCATCATTATTATAATTAATTAAATATCCTTTAAACAAACAAATAATGATTGACAGTCGAGAGTCAACATTTGAAACACTTTTTTTAAAACAAAAAAAATACAGATATTAATAGTAAATACAATGAGAGGAGAAAAGATGAAAAACATTGAACACAAGCATTTTGTAAAATTTCTTTCTTTTTAGAAAAGTGTTAAAGGGACAGTAAATTCAATTCTGAAAATGATAATTAAAGTACTTGATTAAAATTCCACATATTTGTGAATACATAATAGAAAAAGTATTTAAAATATTTCTGGTTGGAGAATGTCTCTGTTATTGTTGACAACAGAGAGGGTCTACCTCTAATGGATGACCTTGGGGCCAATGAGCTAAGCACAAAAATGGGAAAGGAGACTGTAATCAAAAATGAGCACGTGCTTTTTTTGAGAGGGTTCTCTCTTTTATTTTGACATTTTTACAAGTCCAACTTTGTAACAGCACTTTTACAACTGCGTAGAATTTTGAGGGTCGTACTTTAATAAAAAAAATATTATAAAAAAGTCAACTAATTGAATTTACGAATCCAAACAACCTTTTTTTAAAGCTGCTGTAGCAGTGATTGTTAAAAATCAGATGATGAAATACAAATTAAAATTAATTTATTGAATGGGTATAGTTTTTTTGACAAATATTAAAAAATTATTTTGTACGACTAAAAAAGTGGAAACAACGACTGTGGCTTTTTATTTTATATGTCCATTACCTCTGGCAAAAGAAGAATCTCTCCAAATTTTCCATCTATACAGCATTATTTCAAATAACCATAATAAAACGTTGGGGTAGTAAATACCTACTTGTTTTGTCTCATCATCATTTCTCTCAAAATGGCCAGAAGAAGAAGTAGAAATAGAATTGTTAGTAGTATTTAGACGGGTAGTAGTAGTAATAATTTTAAGGTTACATGAATTATTAATGTGAGAATCGGAACCCTTACTGTTTCTAGAAATTTTCCCGTTCATTTGTACCATTGGAGAAGACCAACTTGATTCCGGGTTGAATTGTAGCATTAACATGAGTCATATCAAATGTTCAATATGAAATTTTTTCTCTGATCCCCCTCCTTGTATAAAATGTGTGTGATGTGTGTAATAATTAAATATAAAAATTGTCAATTAAATTCTTTCCCCAAACAAACAACTCTTTTCACATTGTACATCCGTGTACAGATACTTGCTGGATAGTTTTAGTTGTAGTGATGAGGATGAACCTCTCGTTGTTGATATCTGTACATGTGCTTCCCGCACGTCAAACAAAAAAGTTGACAAATGCATATTTAAACACTATGATGATCACACAACAAATTTTTTTTTGTTTATATCTGTAACACGTTAAAATTGTAATGTCAATTCTCTCCTCCTCTTATTTAACTTGTGTATAAAGGTCAGCCGACTTAATAAAAAATAGAAACAAAAATTATGACACTGACTCCAATTTGTTCAAATCAAAACAAAAATTGAGTTATGAAAATTGTCTTGACAAATGTAAAGTTTTGAATGTGTTTCTTCAAGAGAGAGAGTATTGTTGAAAAAAAGACAATTAAATAAAATATTATTAAGAGTTGATTGTTGTAAATAATTGTCAAAAAAAATTGACACTTTAAGTCACTCAATCGTGTGTGCACCAATTTGAGAGCAAAAAATTAAAAAAATTTCGATTCCACTTTTGAGTCAAAAAAAGGACAAAAAAAATCCAATGGAGACACACACACAGGTGGATAAAATAAGAGAGGTGTAATTAAAACTGTGCAATTTTAGTCCTCTTGCTCCACACACTGGAAACACTGTACAAGTCCATACAGACAGAGAGAGAGAGAGTTTGTCTATAGTAGCGAGTTAGAGGAATAGTAATAACAACCACGTTTACTCATTTGAGAAAATCACAACAGAGCGGACGTTCCCTCTTCAAGTGATCAAATAAAAGTGAACGAGAAAATCCGGCTGGCGGGAGAGAAGATCGTGACGTATATTTTCTGTGGGGGCCTCTACGGGTTCCGGATGCCTTCGTGTGCCATGGGATGTGTATCCTCTCTCTCTCTCTCTCACTCTATAGTCTACAATGTATAGAGTAGTAGTACTACAAAGTTTGTACATGTGTACTAATGTGTAGACAAAAAAACTTTATGTAATAATAAATGCATCAAAGTATGCACCAAAGGGATTAAGTTGCAGCGTCGACTTCGACTAGAAAGATATATGAGACAAGAGTGTGAGCGCAAAGTCAAAGTAGCAAAAAAATGGTACAATATTTGTCTACCTTTAGTTTCATAATTACAAAAAAAAAGAATCATATTTCTATATATACACACATACTAGAGACTATAGATAGAGTAGTAGATATACATATATCTGTGTACATGTACATGCTAATTTACTACTGACAAGTCATGGTTACTTGACACCAACGTGCTATACAGAGCATTCTTTTTTTTAAATTAGTTTTGGCCCACTATCTTTTCCCAGCATGTACATACATACACATGTACACAGGCATGATCATAGATAACTATAAAGAGTATTACAACTGAGGGGTGTAATTGCAATGGATTATTTTGGCTATGGTTATATGCAATTTTCATACATATGTGAAACTTTATAGCCTAAAGGCTTTCATTCAGTTTATATGGACAGATTACATGGTGTCCTCCTTTTCATGAATATATGTATATATGTATATTATTATAATTATATATATATATATATATTTATTTATATAGACGAAGTGAGACAAAGCGTTATAGGAGTGGAGCATTTATTTTCGATAGACCTCTCATTCAACTTCAGTGGGCGCAAGCAAGCAAAAAAACTTGTCTTTCGCAGGGCGAAATTTTCTAGTGTACTGTAGTGAGAAGATGAGAGACTCTAAAATTTTTGCTTCCCCCTGTGTTTCACTCGGAGGGTAGTGGCATTTTGAAGCCGGAGAGACTTCGTTATATAACTTTTAAAATTTTTTTTTACTGCCGTAGCTGAACGGCGACGACGTAGTTCTATATCAAAATACTATTAAAATTTATGTGTAATACCAAATAACCTATATAGCTGTAACAATGCAATTTTATTTTACATCCGAAACCTCCCCATCGAATCCCCCTTTCCAAAAATTCTTTTTTTTTCTAATCATTTTCTTTGTCCCTTCCCCTCAACATTCCTGGGGCTACTTGGCTTAATTCTTGAAGCGGAACGTCAAAATTTATAACATAAAAAACCTTGTAATCTGTCAACTAATTTTAATTTCCTTTTTTCTGTCAATCTCAGTTACACGCCCTTGAATTAAAAAAAATGTTTTCAGCGAAAATTTACTCTATTTTTGCAAAACCGACGCCCAAGGCGATGCTTAAAGGGTCACAAAGTTTCTTTTGACTTTGAAAAAAATACGAGTTATTACCGTCCGCCTCATTACTGAAAGCATAAAAAATAGTTGTGAGGAGATTTGGAGGTTTTTTCTTCAAAAAAGGAAAGACCGAGGGGGACTTGAACCTTAAAAAGGGTACACTGATAAAATTCTTTGAAACCAATCTTGGGTTAATGTGAATTCTTAAAAAATTCTTTGAATTTTGACTGCTTTGAGATTTGGGTCAATTCTAGGAACATGAAGGGTACAAAGTACAAGATTTACGAGTCCAAATTTCAAGGACTCTAGGGGTCCTTGAAAACTATGCTAGACTATGGCCTTGTTCGACGGAGATTCTTGAACATGGCTTCCTGAAAGGATATGGGCGGATTTGAGAGCAATTCTCACTTTCGGTCAGAATTGCCTGAAATTGGGTGGAGAGGTGCTCTTGGTGACCAGGATCAATAGTTGTCATTGCACCTCAAAAGTGATTGCCTCCTTTGACCTCCACAGGTCAAAGAAGGATTCCATATGTACATAATAGGTTAAAATTAGGCTCTCATGCAAGAATTATGAAACTTGGCAAAAAGACTCCTCAACCTCCTCAATAAAGTTTATATTGAAACCATCATGAAATCTTGACCTGTTTAGTTTCGAGAGGTCAAAATAGGTCAGTTTACAAAATGATTTTGTCATATTAAAATATTTTGAAAAAAATAAATAATTTTAACGTATTTTAGTGAGAAAAAATAATTACCTGTAGTGCCCGGACTCATCTTGATTGATCTTGATGTTTGACCTCGTCAATAAATCAAAATGACACACAAAAATACGGGTAGTAGGAAAAAAATCAAGAAAAGATAAAAAAATTTCAAAAATTTCCATCCATCGAAATATTCAAATGTTTCCCGCGCACTCAAGGAAAGCAGAAACTCAAGAAATGAACTTTTAATTTAATTATTTAAACTAATTAGAGAGTTTCGTCTTTCAATTGTGAGATTTAAAATCAATTTTAAAATGGAAGGGGGAAGTTTGAATGAGGG
>JAQIVZ010003207.1:0-15308 GCA_034700945.1 Arrhopalites spinosus
AAGAAGTCCTAAAAACTGCATCCGCGGCAAAGAAAGAGAGAAAAGTGAAAACCTCCATCCGCTGCAAATGAAGGGAGGAAAGTGCAATACAGATATAGAGTAACAGAAGATGAATTATTGTTTGAATCATGATCTACATAATTTACATGCATTTTTTCAAAAACCATTATGTGGATTTTAAAAAAAAATTTATAAGCTTGTATTTGTAATTTTGTAAAAAATATTTCATCCACTTTTCAAAATTTTCAGCGAACCGGGTTCGCGAACCACGGAAGATTTTGCATCCACGCTGTCATGGATCCAATCTGAAGCCACAACAGCTACAGAATTGTCAGCAAACTCTACGACGCTGTACTTTTTGGCCAATGTCATTATAATTGAAATTAAATTAAAATCTAGAAATTGGAATGGAAATCTTTGAGACTTTGATCTTCTAAGATAAGAATGATTTAAACCATCCCCGCTCTGTTAAAAAAACAAGCAAGGTTGCCTGGACAAAGCCAAGGAATTCCCTTGGATGGGGAATGTGTCGGGAAATCATAGGCATAAAAAAGTGCCCTATTACAAGCCACAATTGGTCCGTTATTATTTTCATAGGGATTTGATCGTCTGTCGACGGTCTCCCATCCCAATCCTTCCCTGTGTCCTCCGAATATTCCCATTCATTTCCCTGGACTGGTCCATCATGAATGTCTTATGGGGTTGGGTTGTGGTACGAGGTATAGTAGTGAAGACGTGAAAAAAAGAATGAATGAAAATGAATGAATGAAATGAATGAATCTTTTTTGTCCCCACATAGAATCTGCACTCAAGTAAAATCTAAGTGCTCAGTGAAGAATCACATTTAGCAGTGATTTCGTTGAAATTCCTGAGGAGTGCAAAAACAATGAATAAATTTTTTGTTATAAAAATAGTCCTAAAAAGAATTCCCCGCATTATTACATCAAAATTAATCGTTTTTCGCTTTTTTCGCCGATCGCGAAATAATCGCGATATTTTGAAAATACGGAGCGAAATTTTTCGTCAAAAACGCGAAAGTTTGGGTTGGCCTACTCATGAGTACATGGTGTTAACTCAAAAGCCTATTAAAATTTAAATCCCCAACATGTTTAGCAATTTAAAAAAAATGTTGTAACGATTTGCAAACTGTTAAATATAGGCTGCGAGTTTCCAGTCTGACTGATTCTGATTGTGAGTAGGAATATTTCAAATGACAAAAAACTGGACTGAAATATTTTGTTTAATGATGCTTTCAGTCTATAGAATATGTCACTTTATAATATTGACAAGTTTTTTAAAATGATTTGACAATATTGTTTCACTTCTCGACAGTTCTCCAAAAATGTTTTTTATCTCTATACAGTTATACAAAAATCAAGTTTCTCCGAGACATTTTGCACGCCCATTCTAAAAACTTACGAAAACTTTTATCACGACTAATGTTCATTAGTTCATTTCCAACTTGGATATTTTTAATCTAATTTAGAATTTCGAGAGACTTTTACTCTTTTTCTTGAACCTTGAACAATGAAATTAATTGTACTTGTAATTGTATCCACTTTCTTAACCCATGTTTACTCCCATGGCCCCTCTCTCTGTTGTACATCAGAATCAAAATCAATGGAAAATAAGGACTTTGACTGGATCTTTAAATTTCTAGAAGGCTCCAAAATAATTCTACATACCGCTGCCCTGCTTGTAAAATCGGACAGGTACAATTTCATTTAAATGCAAATCCGGTCAAGTCCATTTTTGGTTAAATGTAAAACCGGACAAGTGATTATTTCCTTAAATGTAAAGTCGGACAAGTGCACGTTTCCTTAAATATAAAACCGGACAAGTACACTTCATTAAAATGTACAGCTCGCGCATGTGCCAGCACAGGTTTCTCTTGTCCGGTTTTACATTTAACCAAAAATGGACTTGACCGGATTTGCATTTAAATGAAACTGTACTTGTCCGATTTTACAAGCAGGGCAGCGATACGCCATTCATAAGGAAAATATTTCACGTCTTTTTAGGCACAACCCAAAAATTGAAAATCCCGCACACAATATGTGTCAACAATTTTACTCATTTGTGACCCTCACACAACCACACTCGCACCCACACCCACAAAATTCATTGAGGGCTCTCCCGCCCATTTACTAATTGATCAAGTTCAAGACCACAATGGATTATGGGGATGGGATGTTCCTTGGCCACTTTATGTGTTCATGAAGTTATACAGTGAGAGTAAAACTCAAAATGTTTTTCATGACCTCATTCTGACCTTTACATTCCATCCTCAAGGAGCCCCCGCATTGATCTTGACCCACTTAAAACTTGTTTATATGTGGAAAGACTACTTTTGCCCCAGTTTATTTATTACTATTTCGTTTTTTGTACCACTCTACCTCCCACGAAGAGTACAAATATATATACGTGACCCCAATTTTGGAACTGAGGTCAACTTCAATCTTTGATCGTTATATAATAAATAGGAAGCTTTGCGTCAAGATTATTTTAGTCAATGTCAGTCAGACTCAGTTGGAGGTCAGTGGGTCAAAAGACAAGGAGTACTTGAAATGGTTCAAGAAACAAATAATGGTCGAAAGATTAAAATATGGACTTGGGGAACTTTATTATATTCTTTATGACCCTGACATACAAATGCATCTGGAGTCCGTGGATTACAGTTTTTCCAACATTCAAAAACTAAACGACCCGAGGGTAAATCTAGCTAAATTTTCAATTGATTTTTTGAGTCATCTCAACATTTCTCTAATGGTTTACAGTAGCCGTCTTTTACATAAAAATAAATGTTGGGGTATTATGTTTCCATTTTGTGGGGATTGTAAAAATAATGCATATGAGTATGACCATTTAGAAATTATGTGGGACTATTATTTTTCAATTATGTATGCACAAACTATTTTCAAAACTGATTGGGCCCTCGTTTCAATTTTTTTACCATTTTCAACTCCCCATTGGTCTCTTCTGGGTCTTTCAATTTTAATGGCAATTCCAATTCATCGAATTCGAGTGGTCCACCAATTTGGGGCCAATTTGGACTACCCCATGACTCTTCTCTACATTGTGACCCCATTTTGGGACCAAATTTTACCCGAAAAACGGCGCTGTATATTTTACACCATTTGGGTCATCCTAGCCTTCATATGCAATCAATTTTATTTGAATGAGTTAAAGAGTACAACAGTTGTCCCAGGGGTCAATGTCATGGATTATAATTTGACCCAATTGATTGAATTTGGATTCAAAGTTAGACCATTTAACTATAAAGGGTTTGGCTACGAATTAAACGCCATGAATGGACATGCTAAGAAAACGGACCGAGTGTTAACATTAATTTTGGAACATTTGGTTGACTCTAATTCATCAAGTTACAAACCAGAAAAAGAGGCCCTTTTAAAACAAGCAGAAATCCCACATGAATATGTAATTCACTGGATGGAAAATTTTCAGAATAAATACATTATTCTCAACCATCCAATTTATTATACGACAGTTACATGGGCTTTTAGTTCACCCAATCTTGATTTTATTCTAAGGGCCTATCGAAGAACTGTGGCTACAGGAATATTAGATTTTTGCAATGGCCCACATCATCTTGTTGGCCTTTGGCTCAAAATTCGTGGGCGTGAGAGACGGGATCTGAATATTTGGAAGTGGGATGCTAATTAATAGAATGGAATCGACCAATATGGAAAAATTAAAAACTTTGGAGAACTCTCTCGTAATGTCTGCCTTTTATTTGGCCATTGTCGGTTTGAGTTTGGCTGCCATCAGTTTTCTCATCGAGGCGAGATTAGCATTGGGAGGCAGCATGGGAAATGGACATTCGAGAAAACTGTTAACACAATTTACGGTGTTGGGCGAAGTTTGGGAGGCAGTCCGAGAGGCAGTATGAGAGGCAGCATGGGAGGCAGCAATGCGCAACCCAACCTTACTTCAACCGATGCATGTGGCTGTGGCTAGTTAAATTATGAATCCAAGTCATCATGTCATAGATACAGGACCAAATTATTAATAATCAACAATATTGATTGTTGAGAAAAAAATAATAGAAACATTTTTACGTCATGTGGCGATGCGCTTCGCACGCGCGCGTGGCTCCAACTACAATTACAATGTACAAATCCTGGACCAAAAATGTTGCCTTGTATATAATGTATATAAATATAGAATAAGCAACATGTTGACATGTACAAACTTTTTGAATTATGATAACTTCGACACACCAACTGCTCACCGTCGACACGATTTGATTTACATTTTGAGGACTTAATTAAAATTAAAGTGCGAAATGTCAAGATGGTTAAATTTACTCAAAGTGGGCTCAATAATAATTATATTGTACGTCCCTCATGGATATGGTGAAGGTATTCATTTAAATTTAAATTGTATTTAATTATTTGAAGGTCAATCTGAATTTTGTGATTTTTGAGACAATTCTTTTACGGTCGCCCAGATCATCCAGGGAAGCTGAGACAATTTCAGGGGAGAGACTATTATCTTATTCGATCCTATGAGATGGTATCTTTTTAGTTTATTTAAGTTTCCCTCCATTTGCCTTTACATTTTATACGAAGCTAATACAGTCAGGGACTTGTGATCAAATTTAATATCCTTTTATGAGGATCACAAGTTCCTGACTGTAACAATAAGTGGAATTTAATTTAAATTGAAATTATTTCAGTTAAAATTAATTTCAGAGCTGGGACTCTGCCTTGGCTGAGTGTAATAAATACGGCTCAACTTTGGCTACTGCTGCCACTCCAGCACATTACCAATTTTTTCTCCAAATTCTGAGGGAAGAAAGTAATGAGAAATGTTTCTAGAAATATTTCTCTAATAAATATTTCTCATTAGTCATTATCTTTGCTTTTGTGTTCAATTTTGGATAGGAGGCAATCGTTTGAACCTCGCGCGCTCACCATGTCGATTTGAATGGGTTGAAAATAAAGCCCCAGTTGAGTCCTTCATATGGGCCTCCTCTGATGAGCCGGATTGTATAGATGGTGAACTTTGTATCAACATGTACCACGTTCCTGGTAAAAATTTTGGAGGGAATGATGATCGATGCTATGAAAAAATGAGCTCTCTGTGTCCAAAATAGCAGCACCTATTTTTACCCCAAATTGTATTACAGTTTTCTTGCAACTCTCGTCACTTTCTGTGCGGGAATTTTAACTTTTTGAATAATAATAAGCATTCATTTTCAACTTGTGTATTTATTATAAAAGAATACTTTGGAGTGTACCAATATTTATTCATGGTCGCATCAGAAGTATGTGTATGCTCGCCATGCTCGGCTCCCATACGAAAATTAGTATGGGGTCTCATCGTCAGACCCCAAAAGCTCCCACGGACTTTGACCACTCCCACAAAATCAAAATCATCAATTTAAAGGTAATTATTATGCAAACGCTCAAGTAGTCAAAAATCCAATCATTCATTAAATTTTGAGTGGAAACTGTTGTTCACATATGTGTGATTCCCTTGGACCTTGGACCACACAATGAAAATTGTTGACACTATCTTTTAATTGTCAATTATTGTCTCCACGTGTCACTTTCAAATCTCCAATCAAGAGATAATGTGTCCAATATAACATCACTCAATTATCAGGACAAAATTCTTACTCCATCAATAGTCACAAATTAAATTAACTTTCAAAATAAGTACAGATAAAATTAACCATGTTCAAGTTTACTACTCTTCTCCTCCCCTTCATGTCCCTTGCCCTTACAGGGGCTCTTGAGTGTCCACCAGATGCTACCTTGTACCCCTGCGCTTGCTATGGTGGGTCAATGCTCCGTTGCCCCATCTTTACACAGTCGACATCAGCCCAAGATGTCTACGATGCTCTCGACGCCATGCGCACCACCAATGGCGTGGCCGCCAATGAAACGTTTAATCTTCCCAGCCTTGTCATAACATGGGCTGACATGCCCTCTCTAGACTTGTCCCGTTTCTTCAACATGAAATTAACGACCGTTGACATTGTGGACAACCTTCCCCTTCAGAGCATTGCTCCGAACACAAACGTGACATTCAATGAGGGTCAAACTTGGAGAATTGAAGCCCAAAACCTCATTCTGTACAAAAACCGAATCACTCGTGCAGGCTTTGGCGATACATTGAAATGGTTTGCACCAACTTTACAGAAACTTGATTTAACCCAAAATTATAGGATTGAGTCCCCTGTTGACACATCAGAAGAAATTCTACCTGGTCTTTCCCTCCACCCACAATTAACACATTTGTCAATAAGTGGGAATAAATTGACCTGGCTAGAAGGTGGGCAATTTCGGACACTTGTTAATTTGGTGGAACTTGATGTGGGTGATAATACTATTGAGAGAATTGGGGATGATGCTTTTCTCTTTGATAAGAATGAAGCCATGAAGGACACACTTTTATATATTTGGATGGGATTTAATAGTAATTTGAATGAGACGGGGTGGAGTAACAAGACAGGGATTGACACTATTGGACGACCTGTTACAATTAGAGCTTCCTATAGTAATCATCAGTCTCTTCCTCAACATATCTTTGAACCTTTTTTGGATGCACATGGGCAGAATGTTTTGGATGTTATTGGAAATCCAATTCAATGTGATGAGAGAGTTCGATGGTTAAAGAATCGAAGGGAGGAATTTGAGTCACGTGTGAAGGATGCAGATTGTGCTAATGATGATGGGTTCACCGTTTTCACGTCTAGTTTGGTTGATCTTGATTAAGTAGAATGGTAATCAAATTTTGGTGTCCATTAAATCTTCAAGTTAATGAATAAATGAATAAAATTTCAATTTTCTTTGAGATTGCAGTTTTGAGAAAATGTACGGCTACGGCTGGTGATTGTGATTTACCAATGCTTTAATTGAACAATGACGCTTTGCATATTTTTAATTAAATTTTAATTGTAGGTAATGATACAGACAACAGGTGGAGGCACAGATTTTAAAAAATAATAGCATCATCATATTGCATATGTTAAACATGAAGATTCTAATTCTGCACACATCGTCAATGTTTAATATTTGACCCCGAAATAAGTTTACACTGTGCAAGGTGTAAACTTGTTGTTGGTTTGTTGGTGTCTTACGGGTCAAAAATATTTTAATGAAAGTGAAAAGGTACTTATGTGTCGATGGGTGTAAGGAAAACCTCAACATTGGCCATGACTATGACTTTGACCTTGATTTTTTTAATTGGATGAGTAAAATCTTGAATGAAATCTTATGCCCATCTGTCTTGATGGAATGACGAATTTACTTTATTTTTAATGTGTATTGTGAAGTGAGTTCTACAAAAATGATGTCCATTCCAACCTAAAAGAAAAATACAGCTCAGTTTATAAGTCCCAGATTTTGCTGGGGATTTTCGTGGTTGACTTGATATTAAACCTTGTACAATTACATTTTTTTGTTTGTTTTCTTCTTTTTTTTCGTACGAGATAATTGCGAGTTAACCATGGTTTAACTTCCGAGCAAAATCAGGGTCTAATGACACGGTAAACTGACCCTCACTTCGTTATCATCTGTCTGCTTCTCAGTAGTTTAACCGTGTCTACACTATGTCGAGAGGTGGACAGATGATAACAGAATTAGGTTCCAAGATGCATTGGTGCCCCAGGTTGTTTGATGTGCCAAAAGTGAAACAACCAGTGTGGCTATAAACGCAAAACTACAGGATTAGCTTTGTGTGCTCATGAAATCTATGCTAATGTGTTATTGGAGTTTTTCCAGTTATGATGTTGTGAATGGTTTGATTACATTGAATTGCTACTGAGTCTAGCACCAAACATTTAAATTTTTGTTGGACTGGTGACTTTTTATATGGACTGGCAGCTTTTCTTTGGACTAAACATCTTTCTTCAACTGGCAATTCCATTTGGAATGGCTATTAATTGGATTGGAAACAATAGCCTATTTGGACATTTACATATCTGAAGGATGCAGTAAATGAATACCCCATCTCTACTCATAGGAAGTGGTAAATATTAAGAAGTGTAAAAGTAGTTGTGTCTAAAACTAGTCGTCCCGGGTTTTTATGCCGCATGTTATGAGGCTTTTCCCGGATATTTTGCACATTCGATTATGATTTATTGCATAACATTTGCCAACATGGTATTAATTTTAAAAAATTCTGAATATTTATCCTGGAAGTAAATGATACATGTACAACTACAATTGTTTTTTAAAATGTATTAGAATAACTATAAACAATATTAGTATCATTTCAACTAAATATAAATTCTTTCTTTCTACTTCTAACTTCGTTCTTAAACGTTTTACATGCATAAAGTGAAAGTATATTACATTGCCCCAAATCCACTTGTTCCAACTGTACACAAAGTATTCAAATTCTCCAGGAAAGCATCTTCACGGATATTTTGGGGTACAGTCATTTCCATTGAACATGCACAGACAAAAAAATCACATCCGTGACGTACGGTGAGTAATAAGGGAGAGTCAGGAAGAAAGGAGCATCCTGTTCAGCTGCTTAGTAATTTTTTTACTATTTCAGAATCTGTCATAATTTTCTATTAAAAATAAATTACTGCAAAATTGGTGACAAATAAGTGAAGTAGGACATTATTTTGAATTTATACCTCCAGATTCGTTCACAAACTTTTCAAGAAGTTTCTTGACTCTTCCAAAATTACCAGTTTCTTCGATCTGTCTAAAAAAGCATCCTTCGGA
Source organism: Arrhopalites spinosus (assembly GCA_034700945.1). Taxonomy (NCBI): domain Eukaryota; kingdom Metazoa; phylum Arthropoda; class Collembola; order Symphypleona; family Arrhopalitidae; genus Arrhopalites; species Arrhopalites spinosus. The sequence continues at coordinate 8,712 of JAQIVZ010003207.1, forward strand.
ATTTGGAGAGTCGATGACGACGGAAAAAGTGCCTCAATAAGAACTGGACGACCATTGATAAACTCAGTTAGCCCAAAATCTTGGAGTACTGATTCTATGGACTTTAATTCAGTATTTCTTCTTCCAATCACATTGTGGTAAATGACTTCTCATGAATTTTCTCCTTATCCAATTCTCTGAGTTCATGGGTCCATCCAGATTCCTCGGCAATTTTTTCTACTTCAGCCTCCGACGGTGTGTCAACACTGGTTTCAAAGTTCCAGGCTTTAATCTGGCAAAATGTGACCACAATTGAAAATAATTCCGATTAATTAATTTTCTCGTCGCTCAATAAATCTGATCTGCAGATTTTGATTGGCTTATTTTTTAAAAGATTACCGATTCCACAACAGGACGAAAATCATAATATGGAATGTCTTTTATTTTGAGTAGCGATAGTGAAATGTTATCGGAATTTGAACACAAATAGTTTCCGATGGCTGGACACACGCCAGGGAGAGCAATTCCACCATGGATGGCCGCATGTGCCATGAAACGGCCAAGGGCGTGAAATGAACCGTTTTGAACAAGGTCGCGATTGGCCGCAGGGACCCTTCGATCTGCCTGACCCTCAAAAAGTACGGCCACACAGCGGCCTCTAAGGGAATGGTCTCATCTACAAGTGCTTAATAAGCAACTCGGTACATTTCTCGAGTAGGGGAACCACCGTCAACCCTTAAACATTAAATATAAATTAAAGATGTCGAACATAAACTTATTATTTTAATCTCTAAAAAGTATTGAGTAAACATACACATTGTTATGACCTTGTTCTCCCGGGAAGGTCACAAGAGGCTTTTTGAAAATTTCAAGCTGAGGGTCACCAAATGTTTTGAGCAAATTTGGCAGGAAACATTCTCTGTGTGCAATGAGGTCTTGCCTATCATTTATTGTTTCATTTTTTTTCCGGACCTCTTTCATCGTACACATGTCGCTGGTAACTCCTAAAATAAGCAGACAAACAAAATAAATTCAAATTTTCATTACCGTGATCGGTAGATGATTGTCAAATTATTTGGCTAAAATAATTACTATTCAACTAATTAATACCAAAATTAAGTATGGTAAAAGGACGGCGGCACTCATTATAATCGGGCCTTGAAAAATTTTGGCTAACGGCTCTCTCAATGTATGTCTGTCCTCCACCATGTGGCTCAGTGGCAAGGTCACCCGTGTCAGGTGGCCCCATTACCAACCTCAAGTCAGTTTGTGTTAACCCTCGTGCTCTTGTTAAAGGCGGCTCGTAATCCTCCATGTCGGACCTGTCGTCCTTAGAAATTTCCCATTCAATTATTATACCAAAATATAAAGAATGTTTGTATTATTATCAAATGATTCTTCTTACATGGAATTCAAGCTCAAGGTCAATCATTGGTCTGGCATAGCAAATTTTTAAATCGTTGACAAAGTGTAGTAACTCTCAACCATTAGGAACCGTCCCACTGGTTTCTACTGGTACCAAATTTTGACCCATACCTCCATGACAGCTTCTCATTAGTTGGAAAACTGCTTGACCCAGAGCTGGATAAGCAATCCGTATGTTTCCTTCAATTAATTGTGAGGTCATAGTCGAGCCTATGAGAAATTATTTGGACAACATTTATTTTAAAAATTAAATAAATTTTATTTCGTTTAAAAGTTAAGAATGCTACTGCTTACGGAGGTCAACAAATTTTTCTCCAAGGTCGAGATTATTCCAATAAACTTTCTCGTCGGAAGTTGGGGTTTTTTGCGAGAAAGAATTTCCAAAGGCAAATACTTTCATTTTTGGCAATGGTGATTGGAGCGTTGACCCAAAAGAATTTGCTCCAGGTCGTGTCCTCCGACTGCCTCCTCCCCTGGACATGATTGGCAATGAATGTCGTCTTGGTCCGGGTTGACCCTCTCCATAAGGTCTAAATAGGTCTCTAAACTCAGCCACGGCATTGACACTGGTCTCTATTGATGTTGACCTGTCCACACTCCCGAAATTGTGTGATGTAGGAAATAAAGATGAGGCCCCCCGGAACCCATAAGGGACCTCTGATGACTTTATTACTACGATAAAATTGTATACTATATAAGATCTTACATCAACGGCGGGATTAAATTAAAACGACGGAAATTTTTATATAATGTATTTAACATGGGAAGACCCGGCTTTAAATTAAAATCTTAAATGACGCCTGGATGTTTATTTATGGGATTTTTACAAAAAGTTATAAAATTAAATTGTCCCATTTTTATGAAAAGTCACTCACTTGAACCATCTCGGGATGGCCTTGACCAAGTCAGGTCTAGATGTTGGGCTGAAACACTTTGGTTTTCTAATCCGGATACTTCACCAATGCTATCATGGAATAGATTGAATCTTACAGATCCTGTAAAATAATTGAGGTTTAGTATTCAAATTATTGCAAGTGAATGTCCCATAAAAATGAAGAATAAATAATAATTATTGAATGAACGAAAGTAACTTATTTGTATATTTAATTAAGACGTCAATTTTCAGCTTACTTTGCGTGAATCCTGCAGGATTATCATGTTCATTTAAATTTCGAGCAATAAAAGATGAGATCGTGGAATTATTTTGACCTGCCTCAGCGGGAAATAATTGGTTACACATGGAGATGAAGTCATCTCTACTTTCTCGAAAATGAGATACAAGATCAGCAATAGTATTTTTCACGGTGGAATTTTCATCACGGTCCATTGTACAGACTTTGTACACAAAGTGCTGACAATGCCTACGCGGATGCCTTAATTCGACTGACAGACTTTGACTCAGGTCTACTTGAATAGATAGAAAAGAAGGCTCTGGAAATAAATTTTAGGTACTTGAACCATTTCGGTGGATTCAGGCAAAGCGGCATGTGTGTCATGTATAAGGAATAGTCGATAGGAGATTTTGCTTTTAATTGTAGATAAGAGCCTTCATTTTATTGGACCGACAAAGGAAATGCAAAGGGGTTCTAGATTTGTACATAAATAATTGGAAAGTTTGTTCTCAAAATGATTCTTAAGTCAGCGGGCGGTAGACCTTTTTTGTTGGTCAAATGTTTATTTTTATTATTTATACAACAGTCCGTTGAACGGACTTCTTTCATTATCAAACTGCAGATGGCTAAAATTCTATTTTGAATATACCTGGTAGCAGAAGTGAAATTTTTACTGATTAAAATTTACTGAATTTTTTTGGCAGTTTGGAGATAACAAATAAAAAAGGACCAATGCGAGAAACAAGAGGTCCAATAGAATCTAAGGTGAAAAAAATTTACTCAGAAAATTATATTGTCAATGAACAGGGTCGGCGTGTCGGCTACTTGAATCGAACTTTTATTTGTTCTACATTGAAGAGCAAGCCCATCGAAGCCCAACCTCCAAATTGAGAAAAAACGTTCAAGGTAAATGACCTCTTCAGAGGTCATGTCATTTAACAGGAACCAAGCCCAGCTTTTGACCTCCCGTGGTTACAATTTAAAAATTTGAGAAAGGAGGCGCAGTAAACATTGATTTAAATTTTACAATCTTCGTTAAGAAAAGTGGTCTTGGCTTTGTATGAAATGACCGGACCTCTGGTGATGTGCAAAAATTATTTAGGTTATTTAGGTAAAATGTTTATAAATCCTCGAAAGGACAGGCTGTCATTTTAGTTTGTGGCTACATTATTTAATTTGTAATTTACAAAGTACAGCTTAAATTAAATTAAAAATTCTTTTAATTTAACATTTTATAATATTTTTCTTCTTCAAAATAATTTTGACTTTTGACAATTATTGTCACCAGTAAAAATAAATTCGTCGAAATATCGTCATTCAAGTATGATATTAATTAAATTAGTTATTCCGACATTTCTACCAAGTCAATACAAAAAGCCCGTACTTCCGGTTCCTCTCAAAGTCAGAATCTGGCTCAAAACAGTCGGTAAGATTTTAAAATAAGAGAAGTGTGACTGTCACACTGAGACGATTTTATTGACGAAAAAAAATATTTTGTTAATGCCCCCTTTTAAAAATTGCTTGACCTCAATCCCAATGACGGAAGTGACGTCAAATTCATCCTGCAAAATTCTTGCTTCTTTTTTAAACAAAATGGTTGATGCTTGACCAAAACTAAGAGTTCCATCACATCATCACCCTTTAACTTTTTACTTAAAGTTCATCCAATTGAGTCTCTGAGAGTCTCAGACAGAAACTGTTTTCCTCTTCCTATTAATTACAACTTGTATAAAAATTGTACACCCGTCCAAATGTCCGTTATTTTAGTTCTTTTGATGGTACTCATTTGTCAATGTTTTGTCAATTTTAATCCATGAATTAATTAAACTTACTTGTTGCAATTTTAATTGTCATCGTGTGAATTGCACCCGTTCATGAAATTAAAAAATTAAAATTGTACGAATCTGCACAACATCCAAATCATGTCTCTGTGACTTGCATTTGAAAGATCGCTAAAAGGCAAAATGGGCTATGTGCTATGTATAAAGAATAGCACATGTGTCATTTTGCCTTTGGGTCAGCGATTTTAAGTAGCCACTTTCCAACCCATTTTCTGTGCTCTGAAGTTTCAGCCTTTTTTTGGTGACTGCTTATCAATTACGGCAAATTTCATTGGCTTTTGGAATATGCCTTCGGGTTTTTAAAATATTTACCTTAAAAATAGTTGTAGGTCATCAAGTTTGAAAACATACGAGAAAAAACATTTCCGTCAGTTGAAATTTTTGTTTTTTCACATGTTGACCTATAACTCGGGTCAAGGTCAATATTTTAAAAAACCGAAGGCATATTCCGAAAGCCGATTAAATTTGCCGTAATTGATAAGCACTCACCAAAAAAGGGTGAAACTTCAGAGCAAAGAAAATGGGCTGGAAAGTGGCTACTTAAAATCGCTTACGTAAAGGCAAAATGACATAATGTGCTCCACCTTTTACATAGCTTATAGAACATTTTACCTTCAGACCTTCGACTTGTTTTTTTTTCTATTAAATTCGAATTAATTTTTAATTAAGATCCATCATTTCAAAAATAAAATTTGTTTTTCAAGTTTTTGGAAGCAATGCCAATTTTATTTAGTTTCAACCTTCAAGTTTACTCACGTATAATTAAATTTGTGTCGCAAAAGTTTTCGCAATGATCCTGATTGGTCTCCAAACTTTAGAGTGCCGCGATCCTCAAAATGCAATTAAACGGTTTTAACATTTTCTTCGTCACATCTTTTCTCATTTTGCCAACTAGTCGGATTTTCCACAATATGAACTCCAGTCCGGCTGTCGAGATTTTAAAGCCGAAAATAATCATTTTTATGAGATATTTTTTATAAATATTAATAATTTGACTCTTTACTAATTTTTTTAAATAATTTGGCGTCTAAAAATTGAGAATGACAGACTCCCGAAGTATCCTTTATTAAAATAATTTGCCACATTATAATTTTCTTATTACTTATTATTATTATTGCAGGTTTGTTGAAGTACAACCATTTTAAAATCATGAGTATCGAAAATGAAAGGACTCTATTAGAAAATATAATTGAGACACTGGATTTCTGCTTGTCAGAAATTCAGACCCCGCAGCCCCTATTCGACATGATTATTTCTCGAGTCGACTCTGCAAATAGTGCCATCAATCAGGTGATTGCAAATTTGTCAATTTCAGCCACGTGGTCCAGTGTCTTAAATCGGCTGGAAATAGGAATCGAAATGTTGATGACTACCATGGTATGCCATGAGACTGGTTCATCAGGACGTGGGAGATCACGAATCCATGTGCCCATAGATAAGCTTGAATACCTTTTGTCCTTACGGTTCAAAATTCCAAATATTGCTCCCATGATCCACGTCTCGAAAAGAACTATTTTTAATCAATTTTCTGAATATGGCCTGTCGGTTAGTGTATTCAAAACTATTTGATTTTTTCTGATTCCAAACATTTTAGGGTCGTACTAAAATAGATGCTCTCTATCCCCTACGGGAATAAATTGTAGAACGCCAAATATTTTATTGTGTATTTTTTGCATATTTCATTTATTACACATATTATAACAAAAATGCAATTAACAATTTTGATTGATAGATAACTCAAACCTATTCAATTATCAGCGACGAAGAGCTAAATAATTTGGTGATGGAAAAGTTGCACCAGTTTCCAAGTACCGGCTACAAACGCATGAAAGGGTACCTCTTACTTTCTGGTGTCAAGGTGACCGACAATCGTGTTCGGGATGCCATGAGGGTGGTTTATCCTGAAAGGGTTTATCAGAGAACGCTATCATGTGGAGCCATTGAACGACGAAAGTACAAAGTGCCTTACAGTAATTACATATGGCATGTAGATGGGAACCATAAACTAATCAGGTTTGCGTTTGCTCAACTGATATTTTTAAAAAGACACTAGAGAAATCTTGACCCATTTACATTTTGCCGGTTTGACGGCGGTAGTTTCAGAAACTTGTAATATACCTAATTAAACAGGTGGAAAATAGTTGTCCGCGCCGGAATTGACGGGATGAGCAGAAAAATTATGTACATGTCTGCCACTGGAGATAATAAAGCTGATTCTCATTTGAGCTCATTCCTCGAGG
>JAQIVZ010003208.1:0-15306 GCA_034700945.1 Arrhopalites spinosus
TTACTTCTAATTTAGTTTTTAAATCAATACTTTTATGAACTTTTGTCATGACTTTTTACATGACAAAATCACTAATTAAGCTTATAAATAAAAATATAAATAAAATGTTACGCAAAAATATCCAATTGTTTACTTATAGAGAGAAAAAGAAGTTGAAATGTGGTAGCGTAAACACTATCGATGGTCATAAAACCTGATCAGTGAGTGCATGCGACGTTGCCTTTGAAAAACTTATTTTGGGAGCCTTACATAAAAATTACTGTACCAAGCTTTAATCCATTTAGTGGACATGTACAAGCAAAAACTGGAGCCATATTGACAAATGTCCATCCTCTGTTATGTAAACCCCACAATTAGTTTCTCCTTGTTGTTGACCGTGTCACACAATGGTTACTATAAAATAACTCAATTTGTTTTGAATTTTCTCTATTTTGTAAGAGAATTCAGATTTGTACAGTGTCTAAAAATTGTCGCTTTTATTTTACTCTGTGAAGTAATCAAAATTTAAATTTTGTTACTATTTTGTGTGTTAAAAGTAATCGAACCATGAAATCCTTGTTTTTGAACAAAATTCAAATACTTGAATTAATCTTAATTGTACAAATTACGTCGTCAACTCATGACGTCCCCCAAGGAGGAGCCAAATTCATTTCAACTGTGTCCAACAAACTTTTTACAGATTGTACAGTGATTTTGGCATATGACAAATATTCGCCATCTTTTTTGCAGACAAGAGCCGAGTTATTTGTACAGTTGTCTCAGAATTTTGCTGATGTATACAATTTAAATTATGGCACTAGTGGCGAGTTCAATTTAAGTCGACATGAAAGCATTCCCCGACTTAAGACTCATTGTTTTTTAATTGTGACCTTTTGGACGGAATCAAATCTAACGACGGTGGGCAAAATTCCTGTGAGATGGCGCTACAGCACACTTGCGTGGAAGGATACGGATCATTTTATTTTTTACACGGGAGTTGACCTCATCGACTCCATTTTGTTGGCTCCTTTTACACTCAAAATTAAATATAAAATTGCAATTTCTGCTGGTGCTGGTGACAAACTTTTGGTGAAGACCACGTGCTTTTATTGTAATGAAGGGAAACCAAAAATTATAAATTTTGAATCCCTTTTAAAAAATTGGAGGGAATTTCAAACTGTACCGGAAAGACAAAAATTATTTCCTGACTTTGTCAAGAATTTTAATGGTCTCAAAATTCGCGCGGCCGTCTCAAGTAAAATTGTGTACAGGATAGAAATTTATCCAATTGGCAATGGAAAATGGGAGGGGAAGCCTGGAGTGCATACTAAAATGATGGACTTGTGCACGCGAACTTTAAATTTTACTTATGAACTTTTTCCCTCCATAGGAGGAGGTGGGTCAGGGGTCAAGTGGCCCAATGGAACGTGGACTGGCAGTATGGCAGGTATAAAATAATGCGCGGCGCGGCATTTTTAGAATAAAATTGTCACCACAATTTATATTTTAATTTTTTTTACAGACATAATTTATGACACCGCTGACCTTGGCCTTGTGACCGCTCAGACAATTCAACGAAATGAATTGGTATGCAATTTAATTGATTTTATTAACCAAAATGAAAATAAAATATTTTCAGGTATCATTTTCCTTCCCAATAACGTACGACTGGCTAACATTTGCGACAGGATTACCCCGCCCAATTCATACATGGACCGCCATTTTCAAACCGTTTGCACCATCCTTCTGGTTGTGTATAATTGCGGCAACTTTTGCGACCATTTTAGTAATTTATGAGGCTGGAAAGTATGCTTTGACAAAAGAGGGCATCACTTTGGGTTTCACTGCTTGGCGCGTCATGTCCTCACTGTTTGATCAAACTTTTATGAATCCAAAAGATTTATCACTGAAAATTCTGTGTGCTTCATGGGCTTTATTTATTCTCAATATTTCGACGGCGTACAGGAGTAAATTTTTTGCGACTTTGGTGTTCCCCATCGTTCAAGAATTACCTGAGACTTTTGACCAATTGACGGACTCTTCTTTTGAGTACAAATGGGGGCTCTATTATTTGGCAGGGGCAGCCTATAGTGCTTTCAGATCATCGACGAATCCGACTTATGTCAAAATATTCAAGGGCATGGAAATTGAACATAGTTCTGTCAATTGTCTTTTAAAATCCACGCGGTCAAATTATGGGTGCATTATTTATGAGGTAAGCGGTCATTTTTAAATTTTTAAAAAAATTATTAATTTATTGTTTTTCAGGGAAGTGCAATTGACATTGGCTACAGAAATTTAAGCGACCGACATGGCCGCCTTCCTATAGTGGTGGCTCCAGCGACAACATTTTTCATTTCAAGTTGTTGGGTAATGGAGAAACGGGCCATTTTTCGACCAAATATAGAAAAAATAATTCATTTTGCAGTGGACATTGGATTAAGTCATAAATGGGTTGAAATGAATTATCAAAGAATTCGAAATGACCGACCAAAACAAGCCAAAGATTTTACATATAAATTTCACAAAGATGACGGACCAGAACCTTTAGCTTTTTCTCATTTTTTGGGCACTTTTTTCATTTTAGCCTTAGGCCTCATTTTGTCTGCCGTGACTTTTGTAGTGGAAAAAAATTGGAAAAAATGGGGGGCACTTGAAAAGATGACGAGAAAATTAAACAAAAAAGTTCATGAAGACGTTTTGATTTTGGAGACACTCGAAAGATGGAAGGGGAATGTTGGAGTACCAAAAATGAGAAAATATTTAAACCATCGATTTTAAATATTTAATTTTTTGGAGCAGAAAATTCACAGCTGATGCCTCTTGGCTTATTTTGTGGCTATTTTATGCCGGATTCTCACTATGGTTGAAAAATTACAAAAACAGATGGGGTCATTTTCACTCTCGTCTCCCTTATTTAATGCAATAATGCTGTAATACAGAAATCAGACATAATTTTTTATGCAATTATGAAAAGGCAATTTAACTTAATTTTCATTTATTTTGTTTACTTCCAAGTTTCAAAAATTAATAAATTAATTTTAACAGTACATTATCTTGTAAATTTTTCTTGGGAGGACTCTCCACAGCTAGACTGTCTTGAAATCGCTAGCTCCTGTTGAGTTACTCTAGGTGTACACTTTTCCTTGTTACCTACAGAGGACTCTCCACAGCTAGACTGTCTTGAAATCCCTCTTTTTTTCTTTTTGCGGGGGTGTTACTCCTTAAGGTGTTGGATGGTTTTATTTTCAATTATTTGAATAAAGTATATATTTGCTTCAAATATTTAATTACAGTTGTAAATTATTTAAGGTGGTAAACAATTGGAGGAAGTTTGATGATAAATTTTTTTATATGACTGCGTCCATGAAATTCATGTAATTAAGTAAAATATGTGTGGGATATAAATTATATCATATCCGCTTTTCTCCTCTTCATCATGTGGGCCATTCATAATTTGAGTGTAGAATCACTCCATCACATTTGGAGTCTGCTTATCCAGCGACAGTGTAATCAGGTTGGTCTTTCAGCTCTGCATGACAAAAAAAAATTATCCGCATGGAATTGACCCGTTTCAAAGATGTTGACAATATTTCATAATGTTATGAACGGGTATTAAATAATTTAATTTACGGCATCCATTTTCTACAAGTTGTCTGGTGTCATGATAAGAAATACATTTTTTGGTACAGCAGAATCCTCCACCATAGCGACATATTGTCCAATTTGAGGCCCTAGTACACTCGTCGTCGCCAATCTGTAAAGAAAATATTTTTGTTTAAGGGAGGGGGGGGGGGTTGGATGTCAAAACATGAATTAAACACTCACCCTGGCTTTTATGTCCTCTTTAGGAGCTGTTCAAACAAATAAAATTGATAAAATTCCGACAACTTTAATTTATTTCCAACCAACTTTTACAAAATGGCGACATTTTGATAAAAATTATTATCTATAATTTTGAATTTACCGCATCCTTTTTTTGCAAGTCGTTTTTTCTCGTGCTTTGAGATACATTTTCCCTGGCAGCATATAGCTCCTCCATCTTTACGACATGAGGTCAGGTCGTCTTGGAAAGCACACATGGCGTGCTTTTTTTTCTTGCCCTCCACATTCTACAATCAAAAACGGGGTGAATGGCCTTGAATTTGTGACATGACTCGCCCACAAGTGTACAAAAATTAAAATGTTCTATAACGGCCGTAATGTCATACCACAAATAGCAGAGTAATGGCCACCACAAACAGGAGAATTGTCACCTTCATTTTTAAATATAAGCGTCTGGCGGCAAGTTTAAAATTTATTTAAAGGAATTTGAGTGGAGGGAGTTGACGTACTGTGTGGAGATTTTAACTGAATAATTATTTCAACGCCGAAGTTTTACTTGAAAGTGAAAGTGAAAGGCATTTACTTTAATTGTGTGAACAGTTAAAGGCGTAATTTAAATATGACAATGAAAATTCAAACTGCTTTGTAGTATTTTTAATGATAGTTTACGAGTACCAATAAATGGGAGTGAAGTTAGCAGCCGTGCTGCCAACTTCGCCATATGAGGCAAATGTAAAATTAGCAGCAAGTCTTCTATTTTCAAAATAACAACTGTACTGGGTCTTTAGTGATTGTACTGAGTTCTATTTTTTTGATTAGATTTTTGCATTCTTTTTAATTTTTGGACCATACTAAAACCCATTCACATATCATTCACAGTCATTCACGCACAAATCCAACGTTTATCATCATTCACACCATTCACGGGTCATTCACACCCCCCAAGACCATCATTCACACCTCTGAGACCACCATTCATGAGGGTGTGAATGATGGTCCTGGTGGTGTGAATGACCCGTGAAATGGTGTGAACGATGGTCTTGGGGGTGTGAATGACCCGTGAATGGTGTGTGTCACGACCGGGTAGCCTTGTCTCTAAGATCACCAGCTATCAGCTATGGTAACCTTAGTGTCGTTAATAAGTTTTTGTATCATCGCTATCTTTTAGCGATGTCCTTATTCTTAGGCAGCCACCCTACTCTTTGTAGGCGCTTGCTTGTTTTGTTAGCGACGACCGCCTGCTTTGATGGTCATCTCTAATGCTCTTTAGCGACGTCCTTAATCTTATAAGGTGTTTTCCCTCTACTCAATCATCTCGGGATTAATCTGACTTTAGATAACCCTTTAGTTTGTTGTCATCCTTAAGTCTTATTAAGGATATTAGTCCCTTGTTCACTCTCAAACTCTTTGAGACTGAATTGCATCTCTAATATCGTCTTGGTCTTAGGATAGTTAAATAAATTTGTACTGTGTAAATAATCTCAGTCTTTTGAGATTATTTAATAAATTGTTTGTCAAAATACTGAAAACTTACATTTTGATTTTTTTATTCTCTTTTTTACTTACTCCCTTCCCTTCACACAGTTACAACTCAAAAATACTCAGAATGTTTTGAAAAAAAGATTTTATGACTTGTACATGTTGATTCTTAAAACTACCAAGATCGACTTCCCCGAATCCTCCGTTCTTCTCTTCTTTTCCAGTCTTCCAGTCCTCGCAGTCTTCGCTTCTTCTCCCCATTACGGAAGCCTTGATAATACTTGCCTCATTGATAATACTGGAGAAGCCCTTGTCCCCAGCTCTTTTTCTGCTTGGTCCAATCCTCTCCTTTAGACTTGGCCTTTGATTCATTAATTGCCTCTGCTTGTGGGTTTGGAAGAGACTTGGAAATTGAGTTCTCTAGCCTGGCTTTGGCAAAAGAACTCGAAAAATTAAATAAATATTTCTTTTACAATTTTAACTTAGTAAACCATTGTATGAAAAACATCGTTTAATATTTACATCAATTCATGTTTAAGGAAGACAAAATAATAAATCTAAATTATTTTACGAACTCATTTGAATGATAAAATGTGATTTTTGTCCATTACAATCATTTTGTGTTTTAACATTACATTTATATTGTCAAATATTAGATAAGAATTTGTTTCATTAATTCATCATGTACAAAATCGAATTGTATATTTTTAATCTGTATTCAATAATTATAGTCATAATTGTTTAATTTAGCCTTATATAATATGTCTGTTTACAATTTAGTCTCATGTTAGAGTTATCCTTAACATTAGAGATTTACATTGTACAAACGTGTCATCCTTATCTTTAAGAACTAAATAAGTTATTCAACATGTTTATCTTAGGGATGTTGTTATCTTAGGGATCTTAATATAGGGATGTTTAGTAAATACATCTTTGTCTTTACTTAACGATGTTAGTAACGTCCTCATCTTTGATGCGTTACATTCCTCCCTTCCCACTGTTTTCGGTCTCTTGAAAACTCTGGACAGTCTCTGAAATGTTGAGCTCCGTGGCTGTATCCATAGGGATGTCCGAGTTAACTTTGGCGTCCGCGACAAAGTTCATCAGGTCATCATCTGCTTCTAGGTAATTAATAACAAGGGCATCAGAGTCTGAATCAGTTTGAATAGAGTCACCTGTGCTTTCAGTTGCTTCAGAAGGGGGTAACGGGATTAATTCAATGTCATCTTCGACTTCCATAGGAGGGGGTTGTTTCGCCTCTATCATTTGTGTTACTTTGTCAGCTTCTGACAGAGGTGACGCCTGGGCATCGGCAACGATTGCCGTAATGATAGTATCTATTGAACTATTTGAGATACTAGATGAAATGGAATGAGTCCTTACTTTAGGACTAATTGGTGTCTTTGGAGAGCTTCTAGATTTTTCGGGAATCTTGTTTTGTACTTTTGATACAACGCTCTTCATCATTTTACTTGGAGCTACCCTACTTGGGCCGGTTGCTTTCAATAGTCTGGCTCTGCAATAGTCTGGTCCTTTGAACTGGTTCAGGGATGTTCTTAGCTGACTCATCTCTCTTTTGATGGGTCTTGTAATCAGCCCAATTATTTGGGGCAGCTGGTTGTAATTTAGGAGTTTGTTGTTGTCTTGTACCAGGGACGTGCCCGGCTTTGGATACATAAGGAGTTTCGTGCCATGATTTCCATTGCAGTGAAATGCTGGTGGGTTTATTTTTGTACATATCCCTTGGGTTAATAAACCTATAGTCACGAATATAACTTCCACGGCTTCGAAAGTCCAGAAATCCGGGTTGGGTTTGACGTATCTCAGCTATTTGTTTTTGTATGAGCGACTGCAGTGTCGCTAATTTTTCAATTCTTCGTTCCAAGGTTTGTACGTGAGTGTCGACTCCTGGCTTCGGAGGTGCCAGAAAATCATTAGATTCTAAGAAGTTGGTAAACTCTGGATTGATTGTGGCATTCTTTATACCATAATCTGTGGATTAATTTTGTTGAGAACTTGTAGGCTTACACAAGTTCCTTTCATTCTCATGAAGTTCTATTTTCTCTGTAGTGAGAACTTCCGCATGCATCTGCGTCGGCTGTAAACATTGGCATCTCTATAGCTACGGCCCTCTTTCCATCCAATAACTCTTGAAACTCTAGTCGTTGGGCTGCCAAAAACTTTGTTAACGATGGACATATAACATGGTCCAAATATATGTGATACATCTTAATCATCATCCCTGAGGGTAAAATATATAATTTCTTAAAGTAATTTATGTATATGTCTCGGTACCCTTGGCTTATAAGGGCCATTTTGAAAATCTCGAATTCACTCAATTGGTGAGCCCGACATGTCTTGAAATAAAGGACGTAAGAACACTTTAAAATATCTTAGAGGATACTCCAAAGCCACTCGTTTACTATACTACGTTGTTTACTGGATAGCGATATTCACCCTACGTTCCATATCTTACAATTTGTTCTGCTGTGGACGAATCTTCTCTCCATCTCTTTATCTTAGACTTCTATTTTCAAAAGTTCCAGCTAATTCTTTTTCATCTCTCAAATTTTTCCTGATAATCTCTTGCCCTTTTGTGCATTAATAAATTAGTACACATCATCGTCGACAACCGCTTCTCCCCACGATGATTGTCTACTCAAATTTTGATCCTCTTCGTACCGTGTGAGTACTTCACGAAGTTCTTCAATCGTCTTGGGATTTTGTACGTAGATCAGTGTACGAGCACTTGGTTTTAGTCCCCTTATAATTTAGCGACATCGGGATTCGTCGTCTAATTCTTTATGGAAACGATCCGCAAGCATGTTCTGAGCATAGAAATACGACAGACATGATTGATCAGCTTTTTGAGCTACGTTGAAAAATTTCCATTCTTCTTCTCTGGGTGTAATACTTTCGGTTGCATTACGGATAAACTCTCTTTAATTCTGGCCACGTCCATTCTGGCTTTAATTCTCTCTTTCTCATTGCACGTGTTGCATTCATCCATTTGGCTGCATAGTTTGTCAAGTGAAAACTCAGCTGCGCACAACTTATCTCATCATCCCAATTGTTGCAATGGGCTGCTAAATCAAATTGATTGATGTAATCAACAGGATCACTTCCTCTTGCTCCAGAGTATTGTCTCGGTTTGGCTGGAACATTAACTGGTTTCTTGTTTGCAGCCCTTGCTGGGTTTTGATTTACTTCTGGGGCTTCATTTGCCTCTACATATTCCTCGTTCCCTTCATTATCCGACATTTTTCACTGACTTTGGTGATAATGTTTTTGAAGTTTTTTTCTCTTATATTATATTGGTAATGTATATTTATAAATATATAATTTATCACAAAGTTTGATTACCTAAATTTTTGGTTTTAAAATTCTTTTTGTTTTCTCTGGGAAAAGCTTATCTCTATCTTTTGTTTAGTGAGTGTTTGACTGTACTTTTTGTTTCACTATCCCTAATATCCCTAACTGGTTTTTTTACCGACTTTGGTAATCAAATTTTAGTAATTTGTTTTCTCTTCTTATATTTTTTGTTTTTTGGGGGGGGAGGTTACGTATACATGTACAAGTGTTAATGTACTATGTCGCCACTAAGCTAGATTATCTAATGTTTAGTTTTCAAACATTTTTTCTCGGGCAAATCTTGTCTATATGCATTTGTTTAGTGGGTATTTATCCTTAATTTCTGTTTCACTATTTTACTTTTTTGGTACTAATTCTTATATTAAAGGCATGCTTTGTTTTCAAGTCAGAAGTCAGTTTGTTACACAGTATTTCATCTCTATAGATAATTACAATCTTCTAGGTAATATCGTTTTCTTAAATCTTATTAATGTATCATCTGTCGCTATTGTCACAATATTAAATATGACTTGTTTATTACTTTAAATTTCATTACACTCAATACTTCAATTTCACACAGATATTGTTATTGTCATGCTCCCAACACTCGCTCAACTATCTCCACACAGTATCTTCTGACCCCACAAAATTCAGTCAGTTTCAAATTGCTAAAACGAATTCACAGAGTACTCAATATTAAAATCTGGTAGTCTTTAGCTTTTCACTTAGAACTGACAATGCATTGTTCCCTTTTTTTACTCAAACAATAAATCATAATTTTCGCACAGCAAATTTTATGAACTACTTATTTCTTACATCCATTAGCAATTTATCGTTATATCTTGTCAAAGTTGTAACTCAAGTCCGGTCAGATCTTGAATATCTTTGACCACACAGAGGTCTAGACACTTTTTCGTCACTTAGACTTACTTTTGCAAAAATCACTACCATCGCTATAGATTAATTGCCATCATTACTTGCCACAAAACGCATTTCTAGCAGTCGTCACTGCTTCTCACTTTCTTTTTCTTTCTCTTAAACTAACATAACATGTTATGCTCTGCTTCGCGATCCTCTGGCATTTTATCCAGTTTAATTCTTGCAATCTTATACGCTGTCCAATATTTCTTATGAACCTTATTTTGTTAACATCCTCAAAACAAACAAACGTAAAACTGACCAAATTCTGACTTTTTTTCTCAAGCGAACCATAAATACCAAACCAAGTTTTCTTACACAAAGCACGCAGATCCTTATGTCTTATAACATATGTTTTACTGCAAAGCCAACATAGCATTTATTTTTTATATGTGAATCAAACAGTATCTTTAAAGTTACTTAATTAACTTCATTGAAAATTTCTTTGTCCCAAGAAGTTATGTATTTTTTTTACACACGGTCTTAAAAACCCATCATTTTTAGCAAACAGTATGGGGCATCGTTAAGCAACAAAGCGATATAAAGAAAGTTTTCAATTTACTACTCTACTATTCTCAATAAGTGAATATAAAAGCATTCATGTGAGCCAGCTACTTTTACTCTTATTATTTTAGAGACAGACCTCTAAGTCGAGCTTTTTCTCTCTCTTTTTTCATTATCGCCATAATTAGGGACACTATCATTAAGGCATAACACTATATTAGCGACGCCCCTAAGCATAGTTCCACCTTATCCGAATCTTTTTACAAGGGTAAAAAACTTTGTGTTCATCACTTGTTCTTATCACTACATTCAGCTCGTACGACGATTTTTATTGCTTACTAATCCTTAGCATGAGCGTAAACTTAGCACACAGTCAAATCCTTATATTTGGTTACTTGACTCTATATTACTTATACCAGATTCATGCAGGCATATGTTTAATAAGTCCATGTTGGGAATGCCTTTTTGTCTTGTCTTTCTTAAATGTAAAACTTGCACGTAGTTTTAAGGACACTCGCATAGAAAAATATGCCTTTTTTATTACATGCTATCTTTATCATCTATAAGGTTCTCATGCTAACACAGTAGCATTTTCAAGCAAATTTCTGAAATATTTTCTAATTAATATATTTATGTTTAATTCTTCTCATCTTTATCTTAAGGCTAAATTTTCTTCTGGCAAATACGTACTATGAGTATTGCTTTGAGTGACACTCCTTGTCCTAGACAACTTATGTTTTTATAGCTTACAATTCCACTATAGACTTCACTTACTTTTTGTTTATAAAAAGGTTCCCCTGAATGATCTTGATCATAAAACCTTTTTCTTTCTTTTCCCTGGACCCTTCCATGTGTTTTTTCTCTCTGTTTCTCTCGTTTATAGAAAAAATAACAAGAGAAAATGGGTTTCAAAAAAACTGTTAAATTTTATTTTCAACAACCACCTTGGACAGTCACTTGACTGTTTCTCTCGTTCCTTTTTAACTCATTTTTTTCACATCTCTATCGTTATAATGCCTAAAAATTTAGATAAGGCATTCGGACAAGGATTCTTGAATATCAACCTGGCCTCATAAGGATATGACACTGCAAAGAATATTTTTAATAAATTTGTATTAACCCATCTCTTTCACCATGTGGCTCAATGATACAGACGTCTTATCCGACTGTTATAACACGGATACAAACCCTTGTCTGTACTTCAGTATCGAGCTTATTTGGTTGAAAATTCTCCGCGCCACAAGATCACCTTGCGTCGCTGTATTCAGCTCCTCAAGTTTGTGAAAGGGATCTCCGTACCCATTATGATTCCGATCGACATTTGCAGTTCAGACATAGGTTTCGGCCTATTATCAAAAATTCAAAATATCTATAACCTGTCTCTAACATTCCTATCTTGGTTATGATTCCTCGGATTCATTCAATCAAAAGTTTCCCGTCTTTAAACGAAGGCATGCAGCGTTTCTTCCAAAAGGGTCGATTTGAATAATATCCTGGTGTACTGTTCGATTACACAGTGGGCAAGGGTCGTCATTAAACGAGGGAGAATTCAAAAACAAATTTCAATATGGCGGAGGGGAATGTGGCTCCTCTTTTCTGGTTTGTCGATTCTCCATTGGCTGTACTTGGTCATTCAATTTGGGCGGTATCTTTTGGTGCCCGGGTGTTTTAATGTCCTCCATTTCACCATCCATTTTCTGTACATTGTCACCCTGCCCGTGTGCAATTTCATGTCTTTTTCTCTCTTCTGTCCCCACATGGACGCCACCTTGGAGCTATTTAATTTAATTTTCAAAAATCCGAATGGACAAGATGACGAGATGGAATGTGGGCGGAATTAATTAAATTATTTATGATTTTTACATTTTGTTTTATTTTACCAGACCGCCCAATCCTAGCGAGACCAAGAACTGGTTCCCTCATTTTGAGGTACTCGCGACAAGAATTACTGGCCATGCTTTTGGCGCCAATGTTGGCCATTTCAGGAACTATTGGTCTTTTTTTGTTGGCTCTGGACCAGACAAGGATGCACTGGTTGTTCGCAATGTTGCCAAAGGCCTATCAAAATAATTTCACATTCTTCAAAGTAATGATCGCTGAGGAGTTTTTGTTGGGGTGCATATGCGCCAACTTTTATTTCACTTTTGTCCTTCAGCTTTTATTCTTCCGCAAATGTGACTCTACTTGCAAGGACATTTTACGGAATTTGATGTCTCTTTCAAAATTAATACAAAATATAATCAAATTATTTTAAATGTGCTTTGATTTGTATTAGAAAGTCTTTGGGGGCGCCATCTGGAATCGAATAATCTTTGAAAGAATTAAAAAGTTTGGTGATTGCAATTGGTTTGTTTAATGAATGCTACGCGGCGATAATTTACGCGATAAAATTATTGTGGATGCTTGGTTGTGTTGTGTCATTTATTTTTGCACTGCGACATTTTTTGGCGGATATTTTCATTGGAATTGTCAATTACATTCTCGCTATTGTCATGGCCGTTTTGTACTGTCTAGTCTTTGAAAAGGCGGTGAGATTTAAAAAATATACAAAAAATGTTTTTTTGACTCGAAAAGTTGTTTAATTTAATTTTTGATTTTTGTAGTTTTGCAATTCCGGTGGCATTGGATGAAACAAAGAATCAAATTTTGGTGTCAGTTTTTTCATGGCCTCATGAAGGTCAGCGTTTGTATTTGAGAAAGGTCATCAAATCAATTCCAAATGCGGGAATTCAAGTTGGGAATTTTCACATGCTCGAAAAAATCTCCACACCCAGTTTCATTGACTTTTGAGTCCAACAAATTTCAAGTTTTTTAATTACTTTTTAAAGTGACAATTTAATTATTGTAATTATTCATTCCTTCACATTTTAATTTAAACGAGACGACATTGGACATTTGACTTATTTAAAAATCATTCAAAAATATTTTCGAAATTAACAGATTTACAGAAGTGTCCTTCAAAGGGTCCCCTTGTCCTCCTTGATCTCTTCACCCTCCGCCTATTTTAGACGAGAGACGAAGACGAAGGGTCACAGAACTTTGAGCCAATTCAACCTGACGAATCTGGGCAAGATTTTGAGTGGTGATGAGACGCAAGTGAATGGCTACATTGATGGAATTATTGAGCGGGAAATGTTTTTTGAAAATCGGCGGGTTGACCCTGACTTCCCGGATATTGTATTTAGTCATTGGGATTAGTTCTACAGAATAATTAACCTTTTTCACGTCACCCAAGATGTGCAAGACATTTTGGAATGACGGGTACAACATTTTGGCATTTTTCAAAATTGCAAATCAAAGAATAACGTTTTTTGTTTTTAATTATAGATATTTATTGGGCTTGGCTACACGACCCATGGCCGAGAATATTTTGAGGAGTCATCAACCCGGAACTTTTCTCATTCGCTTTCTCGGGACGCGAACGGGCGAGGTCACGGTCTCATTTGTGACTGAGAATTATGAGGTCATGCACATTGCGTTTGAGGAGAAGACGCTCCAAATAAATATCCTTAAAGGGAGCATTCCTCGTGACCCCAAGTTGACCCATGTTTTATGGCTGAATGAGCTTGGAGTTATGGGTTGTAAAAATCCCGGGATTTTAAAAAAGTTGGGAGTCGGGACGAGATTAATGCCAATCCCGGAATCCCGGGATTCTAAAATGATTTTTTTAAAGAAAAGACGCTTCTTTGGCCATTTTCAGAAGGTTAATAATTTGAATTAGGCACAAGATTTTTACAAGTAGTCTTTTTTATGTGAACAGCGCCCCTTTTAAATGTTCCTAGTGATTCAAAATATCACCATTTAAATTCCTTACACATTAAATTTAAAACTTCAGCTAAAATTTTTTCAATTCCAAAATTACCCATTTAAAAAAAACTTTTTGAATAAAAGCAGCTTTAGCTACAAAAAGTAGCTTTTCAAAGGAGAATTATGCCAATTTTTTTGAAAATGTGTACTCCCGAAAATCCCGAGATTTGAAAATCGGAATTCCGGGATAATCGGGAGTGAAAAAGAGCGTCGGGATCCCGGGATTTTCGGGACCAAGCCCTACTTGGAGTACTTCAAGTCACGAATAAAGATGGATCCATCCGATTCACTGGTAATACTCTTTGTAATAATTTTTATTTCCTTTTTTGGAAATTTTAATCTTTTTTTATTTAAAAGTCCCTCTTGTCCACCACAATCGACCGGGGTACTTGACCGCTAGACTTGTCGTCCTTGCAGGATGACCAAAATTTCCCTCGCATTGTTGGACCCAGTTTAACACAAATAAAAAAAGAATTTTATTTTCAAAACTGGAGGCCATTGAGATTTTCATAATAATATTTTTTATACTTCATTTCGTACACAGTAATTTTGAAACTTACCCATTTAAACTTAAATGATACTTAAAATTAACAACTCGTGATTCTCCCACTTTTTTAATGTACCTGAATCAACATGTTAGTAATTCTACTAACGTGTGGCATGCCTAAAAAATCATTCAGAACCATCGTGTCGTGAATTTGTATTGTTTTTAACTGAAAATTAACAAAAGACAATTTATTCTTGTACTTAGAAAGTGAGAAGAAGGCTAACAATTTGAGAGATGACAAAACCAATGAAAATTAAAGTTGAGGCTCTCTCTATCACTGAAAATTGTCCACATTGAATTCCCAAGGAGGAAATTGATCTTGCCGTTTTTCTCCAAAATTCTTTTTCAGCTACAAAATTACAAGCTTGGGACTTGACCTCAAAAAGTTGTGCAATTCTATTCAATTTTTCAGGAATGGAAAAAGCTCCATTGAACATTCCAATGTAGGCCACCACCGTCGCTAAAAACATGGCACATGATAGCACCGCCTCTGGTGGATGACTTGCCATCAATTTTAGTCCCGAAAATCCTCCCAAGATGGCCACGGTCAAGCAAATATTCTTTGATATGAAAACATGTCGATTCCAGCTCACATTGAACAAAACCAGTTGAAGATGAGAAATTCGTGCCATCTTTCTACACTCTTGCATATTTTCTCCTCCATTTGTCAATGACCTAAAAATAAATGTAAAGTAGTTAAAAAATGAACTCAGAATAAAATATTTGAAGTAATTTATAGTAAGGTCAAATTCTTGACTTGGGTTTCAATGTCTTACGCAGGGCCTCGTTTAAGAAAACTTGACAGGGTGCCATTTTCGAAAAAAAGGGCACCTTTTAATAGAAAAAAGGCACATTTTAATAGAAGAAAGGCACATTTTAATAGAAAAAAGGCACTT
>JAQIVZ010003209.1:0-15294 GCA_034700945.1 Arrhopalites spinosus
ATTAATTTCCCATTGATCAAACTCAATTGACTCAAGTGGTACAATCGAGAGGCCATCTAAGAAACCACGTAAACTATGGTGAAAAAAATAAAAATGGACGTATTGTAACAGGTACTGAACCAATAATGGAAATGATTTTCTCATTGACTTTTTCTGGACTCAAAATGACGCAGGGCTATAAAATATGGGGGAATGTGTACAGGTAAATTTGACATTTAAAGTGACAAGGTCACATTTCTGCCTTAGTTGTACTACACTTGATTAAATTTGAATGCCTTTGCCCATGAACTTGAAATTCCTCGTAACTCACCATAACGAGGCAGTTTAATCTGATAATGAGAATGCTATGTGTGATAATTGATCCATAAACGATTAAGAGTCTCCCAAATGCCATAAATTTGGGTTGTCGTCTAGTGCATGGAATTCTGGTCGTCAAGGTTGACTTGAGGGTGATTATGGGTATGCACATACCCGAAAATGGCTGCAGTGAATAGAACAGTGACGGCATTTCCTCTAATAAACATCAACAAATATTCCCTCCTCTGCCAGTCTCCATTTAACTTTCCAAGCGTCAACATCCCCCTCAGTGAAAGTCTCACCGGATTTTGGCAAACATTTTGCAATTATTTTGCATCTTTCACTCACTAAAAAAATATTTAATGCTAATTGTTTTATTGTTCAACTTAAGTCAATTGTATCATTGTTGTAAATATAGTGTAAATATTATATTGGGGTTGACCACATCTCCAATAAAGTGACCCCAACTATTGTGACGTCATGATGGAAAATTCATGGGGTCAGTGTGAACATTTTAATCGTGTTCACCACGCCCACACAACCCAAAAGACACCTTATGGTCGAGGGCGGAGAGACAAAATTTCAAAATTTAATCAAGAAATTTCTGACCCCGTGGCCATCGCCTCCATTGTTTTTACTAATGGCCACCATTTTGAATCCAGTCGACATCAAAATTACCGCAAGTATTCGTATTCTCGAAAAGCCTATGAAAAAATGAAACAAGAAAATGATCCCCTAGCTTCCGGTTTAGCCGCCATTGTCTATGGTGATCAAGGGGAAAGTGAGGATATGCCCAGAAATAGTGCGGGAAAATCAAACGGTCGGTGTTTCAAAAATTGTCAGGAGCAGGAAAGATGGTCTCATTAAGGGACCTTTTTGCTACCAAGCTGGGAAACAAATTATTAATTTATTTACCACAAAAATACACAATAAAAATTTGTCACGTGTTTCTGCAATTCATACACAAAATTGTATTTGCACAGGCCACATACGCACTAAAATGTGAATAAAAAATGTAATACAAAATAAGGCGTCATAAATATTTTGCGACGTAAGTTTACCTCAATTGGCAATAATATTTGCATGGGATAAACAAACATAAAATGTGTACACTCACCGAGTGACCCTGGGTCACATTTTCAAAGCATGGCTCTTGAAATGTTTTGAGCATATCAGGTAAATAATAACGAAAGGATGGCTACTCAAATTGAGTTCATTTTGTCCAATCTACCTCAATGGCCTCCATACATTTTATTCTCGGTCTTTTTTTAATTTTAATTAATTCCGGTAATTGCGCAATTAAATTTGGAGAGACTGCTTTGCAAAATATTAATCTAAACCCACTCATTCGACAACTTTCCTCGTGTTTCATTTATTTTCTGGAACACACCCCCATCTTTAATTATGTCTCCCCGACCACGCCTATCCTCATAAATTCTTATCATCTACCGCCATGGGTGCCGACAATTCAAAAAAGAGCGGCAGAAAAAAAATTGAGTGTCTTAAGTTCTTCAAAATTTATTTATTGTTACGCCATCTTTGTACTTTTTCCGAAAAAAGATTCAAAATTTGATTCCTTCATTCTTTGGTACGACAATGACCGCCTCTTCACTTCTGTGACAGAAGTCCTGACAGACCGATTGACCTTTAATCCCCATCTTGACCCCAGGAGGAGGGTAGTTACACCCCATTCGTATGTCAAACCCAAAATGATTGTCTTTTTGACTCTGCCAGATGGCTACCAGGCGGAGGATTTCAGAAAAATATTCCAGAAGACCAATCAACTTCGTGTATTTCAACGTCCAGTCTATGTTCTCCATGGTTCCAAACTTGACCTCTCAGGTGACCTCAGAGTGGACCGGGGATGGTTTTACTATACAGACCAGATCAATTGGGAGAATGCGCAAAGTTTTGTTGACCTCAAAGAGTTTGAATGTTCTTCATCTTGTTTGGGGTCAATGCTGGGGGTTTATGAAAGAGTGGTTGGGTATGGGCGAAAAGTTTTGTGGGAAACTCCAAAGCGCATGCCCGATGAATTTTATTCCCATCAAAAAATGGAGACACCATTTCAACGACGTTTGCCAAAAGATTCTGAAGGTGACGCCGACTATGTGACTTTTCACTATTTATTTGATGCTCTCAACAAGTCATTTGTCTACGACCACGTGATTGTGAATGGCGTCACTTTTTCCCCTAACAAAATTCGAATTGGTCGTGGGGCTGCTGTCGATACGTCGAATCCGATCACATTTTACCAGACAAGTCACACAACTTCTTATAAATTTATTACGAGTGATGGCATCTACCGAAAGAAGACATCCCTGCAAATATTTGTCACGCCATTTGACCTTTATGTCTGGCTGACCCTTCTCGTGTCCCTTTTGGTGACCTCCTTTGTTTTAGCTTGGTTAAACTCGATGAAATATTTTTCAAAAACTTTATTTCGACTCTACGGCGTTTTGCTAGAACAATGCGAAGAATTTCAAATGAAAAATGGCGCCAGAATAATTTTTGCAATTTGGCTACTCGCCAGTTTTGTTCTTACAAGTTTTTACAAAGGAATTTTAAAAGCTGATTATGCAATGACGTACCCATTTGCCACAAAATGGGTTGACCTCGGGTCAATTAACTTTGACCAATTTACAGTCCACTTACTTGAACGCTACTTGGTAAATTGCAAATGGCCGAAAAATGGTTTAAAAATTAGCGTCTTTCAATATAAATTAAATATTGGCTATTTAAACATTGCAAAATTTTCAAATGAAATTGGCGTAATTGCCCACAACAATTTTAAAATTTGTTGGCAAAAATGTCCACAATCATCAAAAGATTCTAGCGGGAATTTTAAAAATTCGAATTGTCTTCATATTGATGCTTGCCAAAAAGCTGTAAAGTATTCAAGGGACATGGCTAAAGTCAAAATAAATTGTACCGCTCAAATTGGTGACGTTATTAGCAAAGAACTGATTAAACCAAAGACAATGCTCATTGTCAGAGCGGCAGAATTTGAATTTTTTTGGAAGTTGGCAAAAATGGAAGTGGCCCAAAATTCAAATGTCAAGTTTGGACACAATCGGAAAATTCAAGACAATTTTTTGAGGCAGTCCATTGGCTACATTTTCACCAACGAATTGGACGAGTACCACAAAAATTTGGTGCCAAAACGAATGCAAAATTTATTAACCAGCGGCGTATACCGATTGTGGGCTAAATGGGCTAAAATTTGGGCTACTCAAAAAGAAAATGATTTGGCGGCAAAAGAAGAATTGGTCAATCAATTTAAACCACTTTCATTGCAAGAAGTTGACGTGCATTTCTTTTCTCTTGCATTTTTTCTTGGCTCGGCAATAATTTCATTTATTGTTGAATTTTATTTAAATTAAATCATGCTTTATAATTCTAAGCGGTAATTTTGAATTTCAAACCCCAAATTTTACTATCATTAAATTAAGTTACGATTTTTTAAATTGAGACGCATACCGCATACACTGTGAACGACACAACATCAAACATTAATATTTTTCTGGCGGCATTAAAAAAAAAGTTGCAGAACCTTCATTCCATTGTGGTAAACAAAAAGTTTGAAAGATGGCGCAGAAAGAGTTCATCACAAAAAAATTCTGTAATAAAATGGCGGGTCAAGACGATTTGACAAGTTTTTTCTATTTCTTGGAGTTGACATTTTGTACTGCTCAACTATTAAATTAGTGATAGAGGCATTCCTTCAACGCCTTAGCGAGCTGAAAGTACAATTTATCAAGAATCAAATCAATTTACAATATTTCACCAACGTCAAATTATTTGATCCTACGCTTTCAATGGAAATTAGTCAGGCTTTCCAAGGCCAAAGTGTCAAATTGCAAGTGACTGTGACACCCACCAAAATCCCATTCACACCGACACTCCTCCTATCTCCTGGTCTTGAGGAGACTTAACGCCTTCGCTCTTCCTCTTGGCCATCCTCCTTGTCACGTGATTACTCACGTACTTGTCTAGAGACCTTAATTATAATATATGTACATTTTTTTTCTCCCTCAACCCGTAATTCATAATTGTTTCAAAGACAAACGGCGGGATTTTTTCAAACTAAAATATGTACACGAAATTTTAATTTTTGCGATCAGTTTTAAATAATTTTAAACAAATTGTAAATAATAATCAATTTTTTCCATAAATTGCTATAAATTATTTCACAAATTCGCATCACCCCTTCGAATGTCGATTGGTCACGTGACATGGACCCAAAAGTCCATGGTCATAAGGTCACTTTAAAGCCATAGCAGTTCAACAAAATTAATTCGTACATGCCAATAGAAACGAGGAGGTGGAACGAGATGCCAAAAATATTGATGGATGTTGTTAGTCATCCTTGAAATTTAATTTAGATATTTTGTCAACTGCACAAGCCTCGCCCTTGTAAATAACTATTTAGGACTATGGCCATTTTAAACTCTACCCCTCCAGTATCACTTGTTGCTCAACTCCAGCCACAACAAAATGTCTCCCCCGCGGTTTTTTTCATTCGCCATTATTCTCGTCATTTCTGAAATAATTTATGGGACTCCCAGTCTCCACAACAAGAATAAACTTGCTCAATGGACTTCCCTGGTTGAAAATACGCGGCAAGATATTTTCACACAAAATAAACAATGTCAACATTTGACCCTCATAGTGGACATTTTAATTCAGCAATATGACCGCCAATTCACCCAAGTGATTGACATTTTAGTTGACCCAAATTCACAAATTTCTGTCCTTGTTCTCTTCATAAACACAAAAGAGCAGTCAGGTCACGGGTCAAGAATTAGGTACCACCGCCCCATCTGCTCACTTGTAATTAAAACCGTCGATCTTACTAAAAATTTGAACCTGGCGCGCCCTAAGTTTAGTTTTGGTATTCAATCGCCGCTTATAGGCTTTCAAGAAGAAAGACCTCAAAGTTTTAGTCTTTTCATTTTACACCTTCACAATATTCAAAATATTCCCGCCACTCAAAATATTGACCTGACCACTTATGATATAGAGCGCCACGTATTGACCAACATACAATCTACTCAGAACGCCCTCTTCGTTGTGACGGACACCATTGGAAAGTTCATCTTGATGAAGCGGCAAGATTCAAACTCCGCGATCCTCGAAAAGAGCGATGATTTCAAAAGCAAACTGAATTGGCGCCGGAATTCTTTGGTCGCAATGGCATGCGGAGTATGCGAAAAATATGTGGACCACTTCAAAGAAACTGGCGTCTGGATTGAACCATTTATGGCAAGCATTTACGAATTGACCCTTCGGGTCAATGCAACACTCGAAATTGAATCTGCTCTCGCTCACTCACGTGATGACGTCGACGAAGATGGCCAATTTGACGGGTTGACCCAACCACTAGTCGATGGCACTGCCACCTTTTTTCACGTGATGAAACCCTCCGTTCAAAAATTTAATTTTGTACATTTCAGCCACGCCCTCTATCACGACCATGGGTACTTTATTACGGGGCTATCAAAAATAAAAAAATATTCTTCATGGGATATTCTCAAAGGGCCCATTGCCAGAGAAGTCTGGCTAAGTTTGGGGGTCACCATCGTCATCCTCTTTTTGACCCTTTGGTTCACAATTGACAGAAAAGGAAACTCTCAATCAAATTTTGTTGGCTTGACCTTCTTGGCCATTATCAAACCAATGATTGACCAAGCAAGTTTTACGCGCCAAGACTTTTCCCTTCAAATTAAAAATATAGTCAGTAGATGGACTCTCACCATTTGGTACTTGACTCTGATTGTTTTGTCATGCGCTTACAAGGGAAAATTAGTAGAACTGATTGCGCTCCCAACTTACGTTCACTCGCCGCGCAATATGGATGAGCTCATTGTTACAAATTATGGAATTGGCGCCATTTTCTACAAGGGCCTCATCGACAATTTCTATGGGCCAGAGCATCCTTACGGTAAAGCGATGAGAGCAAAAGCGCACGAATATTCCGCTTTCGGTCCCAAGGTAAAACGTCGCTTTCATAAATAACTGTCTCAAACTTTAGCGCTCTATGAATTTCAGTGCTACCAGTCAATTCTGGAGGGCGACAATGTTTGCTTGGGGCCAGGGATGTTGATGCTCATTCTGGGGACTAAATATATGACGGACGTTCACAGAACTAAATTGTACCAAAAATCAACTGACTCGATGGTGGCCATGCCCATTGTGAACGCCGTCAGTAAATTATTTCCAGGAGTGTTGAGTAATTTACTAAATATATTTTGAATTCCCGCCAAATAAATTAAAATATTGCGCGTATGTATTTCAGATGAGGTCAATTTCATAATCAATTCACTCATGGATGGAGGTCTCCACAATTTGGCGGGTTCCAATTTGTTCCGAATTATGGAAAAGGAGGGTCAAGAGTACGCCCAGGACTGGGTCCACGAAAAAGTTTATTATGGAGGCAGAGACATGCAACAAGTCAACGGAGTGGCTGCTCGACAATTCCTGTGGCTCGCCCTCGAAATCCTTGGCCTCGGGGTTCTACTCGCCTCCTTTTGTTTCTGTGGGGAATTCTTCATCTTGTGGTGCAGACAACACAACGGTCAAGGGTCAGTGACCCAAAGAAACATGAGTCCATTGAAGGACCAAGATGGATACAAAATTTTGAAACAAGTTTTGGAATTGAAGGCAAGAGAAGCGCTAATTCTGTAATTAATCTAATGGATGGTTCAAAATGCAAAATAAAATGGAGGTTCATTAATTTTATTATAATAATATACACCACGTGGTCTCAAAGATTATATCATACGAGTTCATGAAGCCATGCAATCTTGGGATCATAGGGACCGCTAGTCCTGATATCGACCTCTCCGCGAACGTTAGCAATACCGAAATGCCACTTTGGGCCGCCATTGAGGACAAGGATGACATTGTAATACGTTTCATGATCTTCCACCGATTCCGTGTAAGATTTAATACTAAGCGTGGGCCATCTTCTTGTAAGACATGCCCTTGTGTGCCTGGAAAGGCTATGGGGGGAACAAATTTGGGAGTAAATCTCCCGTTCCCGATCTTCAACGACTTCTCGTACCCTCCATCGAACTTCTGAACCCGCCATGGACTAAAAAAATCAATTTAGGATGAGATTAGCGTACCTGTACCAGGTCAAATAATTATTTTTTAGGGGAAACTTGAAAATCTTACCAAGTCCGTCACACAGGAAATGACGACAGCAACCAAGAGAATTCGAAACATTTTCTAATTGTCTTCAAACACCTATTCTTTTTCAAGACAAAATGGCCCTGTATGGCTTGGTATTGAGTAGAAGAGAGGGTGCTTGAAAATTTTAGAAAGTTTATTGTTTAATGGTGGCGTGTCAATAGTTGTAATAGTTATGAGTAATTATTAGCACGTGTAACGTTAGTTGTAAAGTACTTTAATTGTAATTATACCATTGTTTTACATGTAAATGCCAACGTTTGCACAGCCAATGGGACCCCAGGCCCCATCTTCACTATAATGCAAACCCGGGATTAATTTATCCGGATTATTCATCCGCGGATAATTCAATCCCCGGGCAATTCAACCGCCAGACAATTCAACTACTCAAAGATTGACATGTACAGGTGAATCTCACATGTGTGGGATGGAATTATTATAATAAAGTTAGGTCAAAACCGGTAAAAACTCATGGCCGAGGTAGTTTGGGCACATAACGCCTCCCAAAATAATTTTTTGAGGAGGTTAAATTCTCCGAGTTAAATTATTCGGGGGTTGAATTATCCGGTGGTTGAATTGCCCGGGTTGAATTGTCCGGGTTGAATTATCCGCGGATGAATAATCCGGGAATCTATTTGGTAACAAATACTGCGCCATTTTCATAATTTGGCACAATATAATTGTAAAGACTAGTTGTATGCTGACTCATTGAAAAAACTTTTTTTTTAAAAAAAATTCAGGAATGATTGCATCCACATTTCCAAAATATCGAGTTTTTAAAGAAATTGACTGTCCGTAATTTTTGAGGCCACCTTAGAGTGTTTGGCCAAGAAAATCACGATGATTTGTTCAGAGACTTGAAACAGTGCAGGGTTTGTCGCGGCTTTCACAGGATATTGTTATTTTTGAGAAATATTGACTCTAGCAAAAGTTAGACAACAATTAGTAAATTGAGGTATTTGTCCATTAGTTTCAATGGTGAAATCATTACCTGTTCAATAAATTTCATACTACCAGATACAGAAAGGTGGCCAAAAATATTGATGTCCACCAAGTAGCCCTTGAAATTCTGGTCAAGGGTGAGTCCCTACCATTGACTGAATAAATTATACCCGAAGACACAAGGGGGTCAATCAAAAGTCAGGACGCGTCCTCTCACTTTCCATACATTTGACGCTAAAAACTGGCTCCCGATACTGACCCTCCTGTGTCTCCGGGTATGATTGTTTTCAGTCAGGCTGCAAAAATCTAGGCACATTTACTGAAATTTTGCACACGGACGTGTCATGAAGACTTTGATCAACTGTAAAATGTTCAGTTTCATCTGCCTTGTAGTTTTTGCAATAATGCATTTATACGGGTGGCCTTAAAAACAGACGGACTGTAAGTAATTTCACTCCTTTGTGTTAAAACATTTTCAATTATGACAGTGTGAGGGTTAAAAATTTCCTCCGTCAGCCACCCAATGTCAAATTTTCTCCGCCGAAGGTCCTTCGTGAGATATGGAGGATTTTCCAGGCACGGGAGGGTCAAGAGTGAGTACGCCCAGGATTGGGTCCACAAAAAATGTATTATGGAGGCAGAGACATGCAACAAGTCAACGGAGAGGCTGCTCGACAATTCCTGTGGCTCACCCTCGAAATCCTTGTCCTCGGGGTTCTACTCGCCTCCTTTTGTTTCTGTGGGGAATTCTTCATCTTGTGGTGCAGACAACACAACGGTCAAGGGTCAGTGACCCAAAGAAACATGAGTCCATTGAAGGACCAAGATGGATACAAAATTTTGAAACAAGTTTTGGAATTGAAGGCAAGAGAAGCGCTAATTCTGTAATTAATCTAATGGATGGTTCAAAATGCAAAATAAAATGGAGGTTCATTAATTTTATTATAATAATATACACCAGGTCGTCTCAAAACTTGACATGATTGTATGAATCATATTTGGGATCATAGAGACTTGAAGTCGTGGTGTAGCTTGTGTCGCCAAAGTCAGCAATACCGAAATGCCACGTTTTCCGGTTATTGAACTGTATGTTGACCTCGTAGTGTTTTCCAACGAGTTGGTCGGATTCGCTGTAAGATATAATACGAAGTCTAGGCACTCTTTTAGTAAGACATTCCGTTTCATCCAGGAAACAAATGGATTTAATAATCTTTTCTTGCAGAGTGTGAACGAGTTCTTGTACCCTCGCCCGACCTACTGACCTCGCCATGGACTTTAGAAAATCAATTTAATATGAAATGAGTGTACCTGTACCACATTCAATAATTACAATTAAACATCCCACCAAGTCCGTCACACAGGCCATGACCACCGCAACCAACACAATTCGAAACGTAAACATTTCTTAATTGCTTTCAAACACCAACTCTTTTCCAAGACAAAATGGCCCTTTATGGCTTGGTATGGAGTAGAAGGGAGGGTGCTTTAAAATTTAAAATATTAGAAAGTTTTTTGTCTAATGGCGGCGTGCTAATAGTTGTAATAGCACGAGTATTTAATGTCACGTGTAACGTTAGTTGTAAAGTACTTTAATTATAATTATACCATTGTTTTACATGTAAAGGCCAACGTGTGACTAGCCAATGGAGCCTCAGGCCCCATTTTCACTCTAATGCAAACCCGGGATTAATTGGTATCCGGATTATTCATCCGCGGATAATTCATCCTCCGGGCAATTCAACCGTCAGAAAATTCAACTACTCAAAGATTGACATGTACATGTCATTCTCACATGTGTGGGAGGGAATTATTATAATGAGGTTAGGTCAAAACCGGTAAAAACTCATGGCCGAGGTAGTTCGAGCACATAACTCCTCCCAAAATGAGTTTTTTTCAGGAGGTTGAATTCTCCGCGTTAACTTATTCAGGGGTTGAATTATCCGGCGGTGGAATTGTCAGGGTTGATTTATCCGGGAGATGAATTACCCTTTGTTGAATTGCCCGGGTTGAATTGTCCGGGAATCTCTTTATCTAGGATTCTTGACATTTAATTACTTGATCAATCTAAAATCTAATTAAATATTTTTTTAGCAGGTGTGTACAAAGGCGGGAATTGAGTTTTCAAATGTTGTTGGCAATATAAATACTTTGAAATACATGTATTGTCAGTGATTAAAAAATGTATTTGTTGTGATACTTTTGGCATAATTACCGGCCCACTGTTTGAAAGAGTGGGAGAATTTAATTTTGGTTTGACTCTATCGAATTGTGTGGTATGTTGACTCTCATATTTTGGTATTTTACTACAATTAAAGTCCTTCTGGGCTGACTGGAGAGAACTTGAAGGTGAACAAACAAAATGGCAGGTGCCAAAATTTAGCAAAAATGGCCATCATGGTCAATTCCCAACATGACACGTGTGCAACATTCTGACTTTTATTCGTTTGCCAATTTCTTTCAGAGATGTAATTTATTGATTCATAAAAATATTTCGTACTGTTTAACAAAATGTTTCATTAAATCACCACAAATGGGGGTAATACTGTACTAGTTATATCTAGTTTTATTTGAGTGTGCCAAAATTTTGCAATGAGGTTACTAAACCCCATTTTATTAGTTGTCCTTCATTTATCCTTGCTAATTGTCGACACTGGGGAATGGCCTTTGCCGTGTGTGGATCCAATTAATTTTATCATGAGCACAGTCAACACCCCACGTTCTCTACTTTCTCTCTCTATTTTTGTGGATGACCCAGGTTTGCAAATATTTTGCAAAATTTTTGCGTTTAAAATAATTATGCCCATTTATTATGAAAATTTAGGCACGCTATTTTTGCAACATCTCATTGCAAAAATTAAAATGGTGACTCCTGAGCACCTACCTTTGGTTGTCTTTGAACAACTAGACAAACTTGGGAAGTATTTTGAAAAAAATTCAAATTATGCGCCAGAAACAAATGGCGCCATTGTAATTATTCCACAGAGTGAGAAAAGTGCAGAGAATATTTTCAATCAAGTAATTTAAATCACATTTTCGCATTTATATTTATTTTTAATTCAATTAATATACTTGCAAATTATTTCAGGTGGCAAAACTTGAAAATGGAGCCAAGTTTTACATTGTATGGCCTACGACTGAAAATTTGGCAAATAAAATTTTGACTAGTAATTTTACACTACCCTCCATTGCAACACAAGTTTATATTCTTCATTGTCCTTTAAATTTCTTGAATGACGTCACAATTAAAGTTAATTGGAATTTGTACACTATTTACTCTCTTGGACAAGAAAATTTAACTAGATTGACCCAAGTGGCTTTTAATGACACCAAAAGTTTATTCCAACAGCGCAGGGACTTCCAAGGGGCCACAATCATGGCCGCTCTGCCACGTTCCGTAAATTTAATTTTAATTTTAAATGAAATTAAAATGCTTGGCGGTAATTTTAAAAATTTGTACAGCGCTCATCTCACGGCTGGAGTATTCAATTTAAATTTGAGAACAGACGGATTGTCATAAAAAGTGGTCCTGTGGGTCACGTGGCTCTTTTTCTTCAAGATTCCCTAAATCTCAGGTATTGAACTGAAGTGAATTAAAATTAATTAATTAAACTGACTCCATTTTTGGATTCCAGATTCAATTTCAAATTCACCACCGGAAAATTTCAGACAGATGGCCAAGGAAACTGGTCAGACATGGCGAGATATTTACTGGAAGATCAAGTGGACATTGCCCTCGTTCCAGAAACATTTCTACCAACTCGAGCTGGTCACGTGACATTTCTTACTCCGCATGTCGTGGAAGGGTAAATTATAATTTTGGCGGCAATAACAAGAAATTTAAATTTCATAAATTAATTTAGCGTCATGGGCTACTTCCAACAACCACCGCCAAGTTCAATTCGAAATATTTACATTGAGTCCTTCCCCCGTGACGTGTGGCTCTCAATGGTCACTGTCTGGGTGGTCATTTATTTGGCAATGGTAGTGGCAGGACGATTCAAACTTCTCATTGAAAATCAAAGCTTTTTGAGGGACAAAGTAATTTGTGATAATCCCGGATTGTGGACTATTGGTCTCATTTCTCAACAAGGTAGTCAATTAAATTGGCGCGTATTTAGTTTTGAATTTTAATTGTTGATTCAATCAAGGATGGCATCTGACTCCACAATCTGTCACCATCAGAATTATTTTTCTGACTTCCTCCATGATGGCCCTTCTCCTCTATTTAGCATACAATGCAGCCTTGGTAAATCAAATTAATTTTTAAATTACTGGCGGTAAATTTTGAAACTAAACAGGTGTCTACCTTGTCCATGGACGTTGTTTCTATAAAACAATTGAGTGACCTCCTAAAAACCGACTTTTACGTGACCTTTCAACCCAATAGTAAAACAGTGGAAATGTTAATCAGAGTTGGTCAAAAATTTTTAAATTATTTTACAAAATCCTTTCTCCCATTTTTGACCGTTTTTTTAGAGTCAAGTTTATCCTGAAATAAGACTGGACCACGTGACACGGCTTCAACAAAAAGAAAAGAAAATTTCCAAAGCAATTGAAGGGGTCACCATGGTCTTCAAAGGGGGCGTGGCTTACTTTAGTTTTTCCAACAGTTTTTACGTTGAAGCAAAAGGTATGCACTTGGCATTATAATTAAAAGACTACAAATTCAAAAAAAAAACAATTTTGGCGCTAAAACCTGGCAGGTCCATTGAAACAAGCTGACTGGCAATTGTGTGATAAAATTTCCTCAATTCCTTTATCAAAAGTACCATTTCGATCCGGGATGTTGGCGCCCAAAAATTCTCAGTATAGAGATTTTTTTAATCAAAGGTAATAAAATAGTAATCAATTAATTGAATTTTTGAATTTGAGCGCCATTGTAATAGGCTGTCAGCACTGTTTGAATATGGATTGATGAAAAGAATTCAACGAAATTCGCAAGGACTCCAAGCCGCGTGTGACAAATTGAGGAGGGGGCCAAAGGGCGGGGTGGGTCTTGAGATGATGGACTTGATTACGTCATACTTTGTCATCATTTCAGGAATTTGTCTATCTGCTTTTATTCTATTGATTGAAATCCTCCATTTTCAAAGAAAAACCGCTAGGTGGATCAAAAAATGTCAAGATTTGTCTCCACTTACTGTGACCACAATAAAAAAAATGCCGGGGGCTAAATAATCGCCATGTGGGTGCCAATCTGACACTTACTGGGTAAGTTTTAAAGAATGTGATTTATTGGGTTAATTATTTTTAATGTTCGGTCACATTTAATTCAAACTCCATCTCATTGGCTGTCTCCCACCGACTCCGCCTTCTCTTCTTTTCCCCCGTTTGGTAGGCTGTCCAGGGGACGGACACACAAAATGACAGTAAAAGAATGACCAATTTGGCCACGCACAAAATAAACAAAATTTGCGCATGTGTCGAGAGTCCCACATCCGTCACTTCCAGCGCATGCGTCACGTGTAATTGCAGAGCCAAGTAAATTGGCACCACAATTAAAGCCACAATTAACATCATTCCAATCCAACAAATTGTACAGCTTAGAAACCATACGGCGCATGTCCGAGGAGGAGCCTAAATATTGTCAAAAAATAATTTTTAATTTTAATTAAATATCAAGTTTTTTGATTGAACAAACCTCCGCTTCAGAATCTTGAGAATATTGACGGGAATTTTGGACTAGACCTCGGACAACGGGCGTGGCACGGAGACTGGCGCGGGCGTACTTTTTAGTTTTTTGCATGGATTTCTTCCCGCTTCCAAAGACACACGTGACAAGCATGAAAATGAATTTGAGGAGGCAGAGACCTCCCATGAGAATTCCCAAGATGGCGTAACATTTCCAAGCTTGAACATTCCCACAAGTGGGTGTGGTCTCATTGTGGGATGTTGACGGCGGGAATAAATTTGGGACGCATTCTTCGTTGACGTCAGGCAAAAAGTCTGTTACACTGCGCAGGTGTACAAAATAAATTGATGACGTCACAATAAAGGACACTCCGTACACCTTTTAAATAATTTGAACATAATTATTTTGACTATTAATTTTGTTAATTAATTTTGAAACATTACCAGAAAATAAATTTGTCCCAATGCAGTACAAAGCCCCATGATTATTCTCTTCAAAACTTGGCTTTAAATCTTGAACAAGGGACACAAAAATGAGAACCAAGCCAAAAATAAATGTGCGAGAAAATCTTTTGTGTTGGAAAAATTGAGATGAAAAGCCACGACTCTCGTTCATGGGAGATGAGAACACCTGTAAACCATTTTGTGGAGATTTTGGGAGCTGGGATGCATTGCTCAATTAAGAGAATTTTTTACATTTTTTCCTTCCTCTACAGCCGGACATGCCCCTCGAGAATTCCTTCTTACTCCTCCCTTTTAAATCGCGCCACAAATATTTTTAATTTTCATTAAAATGAATCCAAGCAGAGGGACATGAATACCAGTGTGTGAAAGTGCTTGTGCGACAGACAATAGACAAAAAAATGGCATGGCCATAAACCAAAGAAACTGAAAATTTTTTTAAAGTACAAAAATGGTTTATTTCAGACTGTCAAGAAAGAGTTAAATAAAACTCTGAAGATTTAAATCTAAAATGGAACACAGCGTTATTGCAATAAAAGGTGGAGCGGTTGCTCTCAAAAAAATGTAAATATAAAAAATTGTATCCCATTTTGTGAAAATAGTTTATCTCGAATTGAGCCACTTGGAAAGTAAAACGTGATGGGTCAATTGACCTAAAACCAAAAGACCTAAAGACAATTGACCTAAAGCAAAAAGACCTAAAGAAAAAAGACCTAAAGAAATAATCTCTAAACCCAAAATCCCTAGGGGACAAAAGACCTAAGAGAC
>JAQIVZ010003210.1:0-15293 GCA_034700945.1 Arrhopalites spinosus
TATTCAATAAAATGTCAAAATATTTTTGAAAATCTTTCGCTCTCTAAAAATCATAAAAACCAATTCGTTGTCGGGAACTGAACAGTGTCTTATGAGTATTTTGCCTAGAAATCCTTTTTTCAAAACCTGAATTCTGCTCTCATCAGCTGAATTATTTTATGCAATATTTGTTGTACAGAGACATGACAGGTTGTCATAAGTCAATTACAATTTGTTTTATGCCTGTTGAACACACTAAATTTGAGCCTGACTCTATTTTTAGTATTTTCAAAAAAAATTCCGTCGTTCAAATGTTAACACATTAGAGGAGGTCTAAAATATTGTTAAAAATACAAGTTGTATTATTCCTTGTTTAGTTGGTAATGAGGTAGGAGATGTGTATGTAGAGACATTTGATTGGCAAACTTTTTTTTCACAATACAATCCATGTACAATTAATAATATTAAATTAGGGTACAAATTTTTTTGTTCAAATGATATGTATGGTGAAATACGTGTTAAGTACTCAAATACAACAGAGATGTATGAAGAATATCAAGTTTTCTTCGAAACCTGTAACTTTCCTCAAAATGAAATGCTCCTTGTAATTGAACCAGAGGGTTTGTCAGACAACACGAAGAAGTACTTATTTGATAAAATTCGTTTGTATACAGAAGAAGGAGCTAAAGATGTTTTATGCTCGGCCCCAATATCAACAACAAATCTCAGTAGTTACCTACAGGAAATGACGACAAAGAAAAAGAGACCACCTCTACAGTCTGTAAAAAATAATATCCAGCCCAAAAAGGGAAGAAAATGTGGATTGTGTCACCAGCAAGAAGACTCGAAAAGAAAATTAGCAAATGGAGTATACACTTGTCCCAATCGGCAAACTGTACATGCTCTTATACCACAAACTGTAAACACCACATCGTGAAACTACATACTGCGCAACTTTTCGCAATTAGCAAAAAAAATTATAGCCGAGTAAGAGTTTTGTAAAAATTAAAAGATAATAAACCCTGTATTTTTTGAAAAAATATTGGCGTATACAAATTTGTAGCCCTTGAAATTCTCGTTCTTTTGGTACCAAGAACTCAAATATCATATTTTTATACTTTTGGATTGAATTATCAAATTTCCACCCTGATAGAAATCTACCCAACCGCTTTATTCTACTACCCTTTTGCGTTTACGTGCATGAATTACAAAAGAGGAGACCAAAATCTTTGGTTTGGCTTGTACTCGTGCAGAGAGAGAGAGAGAGGGGGAGAGAGACTCACAAAGGTAAATGATATGTGTCTGGGTAAGATGAGGAAGTATATTTTTACAAGAAGATTTCTTGATAGGTGGATTATATATTTTGGAGTTAAAAGAGTTGAGGATGAGAGATTTCATGAAAGAAGAAGATGAGGGGAAGAAGAGACTATTTTGGTTGCCTCAAATGTCTCTCAATGGATATCTCTTGCACTTGGGTTTCATGTCGCCATGCTCATAAATCAGGGAAAGCTTCATATATTCAACTTTCCTTCCCCTCCTACACCTTCAAGTTCAATGTTCCATGAAAAAGAGAGGGGAAATGAGGACAAGGGACAAAAAGAAAATGTCAAGATTATTCTAAATAGCTCACTACCTTCATATGTGTACATTCATATTTTTATATAAAATCAAATATAATAAAAATATTTATAAAATTTACATTTTCCATTTCTCCAGCAAATTTTCTCTCTCTCCCTTTGATGAGTACGGTATGATGACTAGAGACTCTTGAGAAAATTCCAACAAGATTGGAGTCAGCCATGTATTTTTTCTCTTGATATGAAAAAAATACCTGGAGGACAAGTTCTTTCTAAGTATTTTTTTGGAGGACATTTTTGATTAAAAACTTTCAGTTGGAGATATACTCAATACACCCACATCCATTAAATTGACTGTCAAAGAATTTATTCCATCAAATGTATGGAAATTTTTTTTCATGTCAATTTAGACGTAGTAAATACTTGAGAGAGAGAGGAAGATTGGCAGATTCAAATTGGGGTGACGATGATCACGTGATAATAAATATGTACACGTAAGTAGATTTGAGTGGAATCATTTTCACTCAAAAAAAGTCAAGAGAAAGTTGACACAAAGTTAGTCAAGTAAAAAATACCTCTCAAAATTATGTCATATTTGCACCTCAACTCATTTTATCTTATCTTTTTATTTACATCTGAGAAATGACCTTACTCTACTTTTCCCTAGTACTCGTGAACCACTATATGTACACAGCAACCGAAAAAACAATAAAAAAACATCACAAGTGTAACGTTTTCACAGCGTTAGGGCAACATTACGTATTGTTGAAATGATGTTGTGAAAAATCAGAAACCTAATGTTGTTCGAAATGTTGCCTTAATGTTGCAAGAAAAATCAAACTTAATATTGCACCAAAAATGAAATTTAATGTTGCAACAAAATCTAAAATCAAGGTTGAATTATTTTAAAGTTTTAGTGTTGTGCAAAAAATTATTTTTACTTGTAATTCACAATGTTTTATATTGTTTCAAATTTTATATTTATTTAATCAATTATAGGTGACGAGAAGAGACAAAGATAATTCATATTACATTTTATAATTATATTAATTATTATCAACACGATGCGGGTCCATACTAGTGATTCTTTAAATTCAAAAGTCTATACTTATTAAAGTTACTTTATTTTTAGACACTTTCTTAGAGTCCATACTAACTTCACAAATTTGATTCTACAATAAGGCAAGAAACGTGCACACAAATTAAACTACAATAATATAATTGTTGCTTTGACTCATGTTATTACAATTCTCTCTCTCGCTTCAAAGAAAAAGCCTTAGGGGGGATGGACACATGTTAGTTGGGGAATCATAAATCCATGAAATTCAAAGAAAAACAAATGGAAGCTGGTACACCGTCACCCATAAAATTTATGGCATTAAAGGATACATACAAGACTCCTCCCACACAACAGAGAAAAGGGGAGGAGGATGATGAACAAAAATGCTCAAAATAGGATTTCTATCTTAGATTCTCCAATTCCATCCCATCTCTTCCATTCTCACACTCTCTTGACAACCAAATTAGACTTGAAAACGTCTTTACTATTGAATAGAGAGAGAGAGTGTGGGAGAAAGCAATTACAAATCGTTCATCCGTTCCATCGCCTCCCGTCTCAATACACAAACATGGGAATAGTTTCTAAAACGCATGTATTCTTGTTAACTTATTCCATTTCTATGTCAAATACTCTTATACATGTATTTGACATACACAAAATATATTGTATTATATAGAGAAATAAAATTTCTTGATGTAGGTCGAGTTGTTTTAGTGTGGATCCCCTTCCTCCTCTCTCTCTTTCTCTTTTGTCTGACGGATCAATGTACTAATCGTAATTAAGGATGCTCAATGTTTTAATTAATCGCTCTCTCTCTCTGGAGCCTTTTCCTCTTCACAATTTAAATCTGCCCAAATGTAGTAGTCTGTCGATTGCCATATAAATCTAATAAAAAGGGAAGAGTCGTCCCAATTTGACATGGCTGTTCAGTGTGGGATCATGAGGAGGAGGAGGTGATGGTATATTTAAAATATTCATTAGCAGATGCTCACATTTATTTTGTATCTAGAGAAGATTTTGCTTTGTACAAATGAATTTCAGGAAACATTGGATTGAGTAACTTGCATTTATTAGCTCCTTTCCTTGTTTCCCATGTCTCATGTTAGAGATGCCTGGAGGACAGGGAATGGAATGGAAGGGGACACGAGTAATTGCTCAAAGTGCTTCATTGGCAAACAATAAAAGACTCTCCTTTCTCTCTTCTCATTAATATGCATTACTTTACAAGTAATCGAAGATTCCATCTCTCACAAAATACTTGTCCCCTTTCTCTCTCTCTTGTTGCTCCTACTTTCTTTCTTTTCTCTTTTTTTTTTGTATATTCACATGAATAAAAATACAATGGAAATGCATAGAGAATCGTACAAAGTCTTTGATTATCAACTTTTTACTCAACCTAATCTCCCTTCTTTCCCTAGAGAGAAAAAAAGAAAGTATTTTTTTGCCTTCTCTCGCCTTTTGCAATATTGCTAAAAAGGAATTCTTGAATGTGAAAGAAAGAAGATAGACGGTGAAGAGTCAAGTAAAAAAGTAGCATCTTTTTTTGCTTACAAAGCAAGAACCAGACAGAAAAAAAACATCCACAAACATTACAAGTGTACTAAACTCTTTTTATGGTGTACACAGATCAACTTTTTATATAAAGAGTAAGTG
Source organism: Arrhopalites spinosus (assembly GCA_034700945.1). Classification (NCBI taxonomy): domain Eukaryota; kingdom Metazoa; phylum Arthropoda; class Collembola; order Symphypleona; family Arrhopalitidae; genus Arrhopalites; species Arrhopalites spinosus. The sequence goes on from JAQIVZ010003210.1 coordinate 4,270, forward strand.
GTAAGTACAGGATTGGTGTATTAGCATGTTAGAGAAAAAAAAATCGGCCATTGGATTTTACTTGGAGAAACTGAATTTTTTTACAAAGAAAGTTAACAGATTGAGTTCTCAATCTGCTAACCTAAAAGATAATCATTTCAATAGGTCCTCCCTCAGAACATCCCCTTTCTCCGCTTTCCCTTTAGAGTTTGCACATCTTTTGTTTTTTTTTGACGTCTCACAAAAGTGGCATCTTAAAACCCCCTTCCACAAGTTACGACAAGGCAGTCGTCACATTTTCAAATTACGATTATGATTATTACCCCTTCCGTCCCATCCTTCCGCCCCTAGCAAATGTCACTGTGACTGTAGTACGTACTACCAACGAGTGAACATGTTTTTTTGTACAGACTCCAGTGTGCAAAATTCATGACCTGGACCATTACAAGTTTTTTTTACTTTTTAGATAAATGTACATAATAAACATTTACAAAAGGGGGAGTCAAGCTCGAGTCAAAAGGATTCTGTATTTTGTACCACCCAGGGAATTTTTTTTTGTACATTAACTATTAACTGTGTACAAGAAAGAAAGTCTATTAAATTCTCCCTGTCTTATGTACAAGTCTACTTTTTTTCTATTTAGTTTTTGTTCTGTTGTGACGTTAGTTATTATGGCGTGGTTTGTATGTAAAAAAAATAAAAGTAAATTGGAAAAACATGTAAAAAACAAATTTAAAGTTCCGTCCTTCCTAGAAAAATTTGTATAGACTATACGGGAGAAAGTAGAGTAAAAGGAGGAGGTAAGAGAAAGTCAACTAAAGGAGGAATAATTACAATTTACTTTTCTTGGGATATGAAAAAAAGAAGAAAAAAAGTTTCTTATAAACTAAGGAAATTGGTTTCTTAAATTTATTCGTCCCTTAAATTGACTCTGTCTCACTTACAAGCTTCAATAGACAATAGACGATTATCTTCATCTCTTTTATATAGTACGAGTACAGGTACAAGTACACCATGTGGCAATTTTCAATTTTGTACACGGAAAAAAACAAACTTTTTTTTATCTTATTTTTTTGTGGTCTATTTTTCCCTTCCTTCCTTGGTAGGCACGCAGCATATGGTAGTTTGATAATGTGAAAATTCGAAAATAATTATTGTGCATACACAGCCGACTCTATAGATGGAAAAAAGTCAACTAGTTAATTGTCGATTAACCAGTAGAGAAAGTTGGGAGTTGTACGTCGGCGTACATATATTTAAAGTCAATTTCTATGAAGTAAGAAAAAATAAAAAAAAAGAAACAAAAGAGAAAGTACATACCTACATACTACTTTATGCAGGTAGTAGGTACATGTGTATCGGCATGCCTTAGAGAATTTGTAAAATAAAAGCCTTTCTCTTTACTTTTCTCAAGCTTTCTTCTCTCATGGGTAAAACCTTAATTTGTACAACAAGTTGACAGACAGAGAGAGAGAGAGAGACTCGAGTTAAACAAGTTAAAAAAGGTAACAAGACAAGAAGAGTTTATTTTTTTTCAAGTCAATTCACTGTTTGTCAATCTGTCTCAAGCTCGTTAGAAGAAGAACAAGAGGAATTTTGATGATGATGGACGTTCTTCTCCATTGTCTTAAAAAATAGACGATACATTTATTGACCTCACCTTTCTCTCTCTTTTTGTAAAGAGAAAAAAAAGATCAAAGCAAATAAATTAACGTCACTTCCAGTTTTCCCCCTTAAACCAAGTATGGAGAAAATTTAAGAATAGAAAAGGAGAAAATTGTATGGAGAAATTTATCATCAATTTTCATCAAGTCAGCATTCCTTAAACCTTTTTTTTTACTCTTCCATATTTTTTACTTGTAAAACTATGAGACATTCTTTCTCATGCTTTCTCCCCCTCTCTCCTTAGTGTACTTACAAGGGACAAGAACAGAAGGAGGAAGTATGGCGTGTGTGCATTTCCTGTGATGAGGAAACTTCATAAATCAGAGAAAATCCACGGCACCGTATGCCCTACTCAAGAGAAAGTGGGGAGATCCAAACCAAATGTCTAAAGTATTACAAACGTTGCTGATGAATTAAGGACTTTATTTGTGCCTAAAGGCAATGAATTGTGATAATGAGAGAATAATATAGACAGAGTAAAGGCTTAAAATAAATTCTACACTCTTTTCATCTTTTTCTCTCTTAGTCTAAAGCCATAGACTCAACAATTCAAGCTCAAAAAAACTGCCTCAACATAGATCACAGACTAGGCCAATAATGTTACTTAGGGTAAGGAAGATGAATGGAGTCTTGAGAAAAGTTTTAAGCACTTTTTGGATACCAAAAAAAGGAAATTTCTTTACTTCAAAAAAATGGAGGAAAGGAGAGTCGAGAGAGAAAGAAGAGAAATTTACAAGGGAGAAAGGAGCCATATGATAAGATTAAACATTAAGCTGGAGAACAATACGATACTTCTCAAAAACCACATGTCAATCAGTTTATCCACAAAAAGCCTCTCAAATCTGATACATCTTTGGGGAGGGGGAGCTTCAACAAGCTTAAACATTTATAACTTGTAAATTTTCTCCAACACGACAAATCGCTTAAAATCCCACTCTATCTTACCCTTTACTCTCTCTCTCTCTCATGTAGAATGAGACTGAAAGAGAAAGGCATTTATAAAATATTTGAATCAATATCATCAAAATATTCAAAGCTTTCTCTCTTTCTCTCTCTCTGTCTGTTTCTAAGCCCCTTTCAGTTTCTTCAAAATAGACATTTTTTTGCAAGAAATAAAAATAACCAAGCGTCATGATGACGTCTATAGTTAGTACAGATAGCTGACAATATTGTCAAAAAAAGGAGACTACAAAAATAGCTAAAGTAGGCCGGAAGAAGAAGGATTAGAACTAGAAGCCTCATGCTATAAATTCCAAACCCATTAGAATCTTCAAGCACGTAGACGGGTAAAAAAGAAGGGTTGAAGAAGTTCAAGGCCAAAAAATAAGACGGGGAAAAATGGACTGTCGTGACTCGAAAAAAAAATCTTTTCCAACTTTCTCTCACAACCAAAAAAAACCCTTGAGGAAATTGAGAACTAAATAAAAACTTTTTTTTTAAAAAAAAAATAGTAAATGGGTGAAAGTAGCAATTAGAAAGTAGTGTCAGCCCTCATTTTGTACACTAAACAAATTTTTTTGTACCTCTTGGCTCTTGACTATGAAAAGGAATCAACTACTCCCACGTTCAATTTAAATTTACTTTGTAGAGGAGTCACACGTGTGCTAAATATTATTTGAATAATTTCTTAATTATAATGGAAAGCTTATGAGTGGCATTTTGAGAGTGAGAGTAGCTCGTGACCTTTTACGAGTACTAATATATAATTATTATGTTATTTTCTGTAGTCTCAAAACTTTCTCCATTCATTGACACGTACCAACATGGAGACATCCAGTTGAGAGAAAGGAGTTGAACCCTGAAATTAACAATTCCTCTTTCTCTGTCCTTCTATACAAAATGCATTTAGTATAGATATATTAGCTAGATTATAATTTTAATTGGAAGAAAAGGACACAGAGGAAATGAGATGTCTGACTATATTTTTTTTGAAAATGAGAATCCAAAAAAAGAGTAGCAAAATGTCAATGTAAATGGCTTGTAGTTGATATTCATGAAATGGCATGTCTAATAATATGTGTTGTGTCAAGTCAAGAGATTAGCGTGTACTTTGTTTACATTTAGCTCAAAGCTCTATAATTAAAATGCAATCTATTCCCCCTTGTCGTGTACATGGTGCCTACATAATAAAAATTATAATGGCCAAATGACCCTGCTCCCTTTTTTCTGTACTCTTTGTCATACATTATATGTACGTCTCATTTTTAGACATGAGAAGAAGAAAAAAAGCTGAAGACATTAATGGAATGACTTTATGACAAAAGAGTAATCGAATTCCACAACAAGAGAGAGAGAGAGAGAGAGAGAGAGAGAGAGAGAAAATTTGTCAGCACTGATGATTAAGATAAGGAGAATTTCTTTTATCGTCAACTTTATCCTTCCATAACATGTCATTATATTTAAATAATAAATCCATTAGATGACTCATTAAATTATTTTTTTTAAAAGTTATCCTCTATATTTTTAAACATGTTGAAGAATTATTTTAGAGACGAGAACAAAGACCAAGGAGAAGAGTGATAAATTTACGTGTGTCAAGTATAGATAATATATTTGACAAATAATATTTTTTGTTTTGTCAAGAGAAGACAAATGAAGAGACTTGTAAATCAAAAAGAAAAATAGTTAAATATTATTTTAATTATATTTATAATTTGTAAAATACACTTGGAACTATTTAAAAAAAAGTTTAAGATCATTTAACAACAAGGAATAAGGAAAGTTTGATGAAGGATATGAATTTATGCATGGTTCATAAATCATTTTGTGTGTACATATACATATATGTATAGACATGGACAATGAATAATATTATGTATTTAAATTAAATACGGAAATACACCAAAGAGACTCCTGGCTTTAGTTCAAGGTTCTCTCTCTCTCTCTCTCTGTCTGTGTGTGTATGTACAATATTTTGATAATATGAAAGACATGGACTACAAAATAGTTAAGAGCTTGATCCGACCTAACCTTCACGCCCACAAAGCTTATAGTACATTCAATATTTTATTGGCTAATTTGAGAGTCTTGGTCTCTACTGAGTTTAAAATGTAGACTCATGTCGTCCTCGTCTCAACATTTCTCAATTGCATCATTTGCAAAAGACAATTAATAAGCATGACGGCGCGGAGAAGAGAGAGAGAAAATGCCTTCCACACGCACACACAGACAATTAAATTCATGCCGAGAACAAATTTTTTTTTTGGGCTGCTTGAGAGCGTAAAAGCGTACGACGGGAAGTTAATAGGCGATGAATTCTTATGAATGCCATGTGGCATGTTCTAAGCAACACACAATTTTACGATGTCTCTCCTCCTCTAACATTTCCCCTCCTCTATGGAGATCATATATGCCGAGTCAGCATCTCAGTTGTACTAAAAATGTAGAAACCAGAATGTACGAGACGAAACAGCTGTCTCCATGGTTTTTTTTTACTTTATATCATAATATATGACATCTATACTCCCATCCATAGTCTCAAATACTTTGATTCTGTTTTTGATTGAAATATGAATTTTTTATTTTAACAATGTCCCTACATTGACACTCACCTCCATTTCTTTTCATAAATTTTATTTACACAGTCTAGTCTCTAAGAGATTAAGATGTTCATGTTAGAATCCTATTAGCCAACTGACAATCTGACACCAAACACTTTTTCTTTTTTGATTGTAGTCTCCATTGAAAAATTATGGATGACATTGGCCCTTAAATTTTTGAAAAAAAAATTCATTCTAGGGAAAGTCTTTGTGTTAATTAAAGTATAAAATATTTTGAATATTATCTCAAGTTGAAGGTAATAAGATTATTTCAACTCATTGAGATTTTTTTAATGACTCGAATTAATACAAATTCTATAATTTTATGAAAATCATCACTTCAAATCAAGCGTTTAATTATCACAGATTTTTGTACACTAAAAAATAAAGCGGCTTGTTAAAATTCAAAGTTTTTATATAAAAAATAATTTAAAAAAAAGAATTGAAACACAAAAAAAGAACAAAAAGGAACGTTATAAGAGGCTAATGTAATATAAAGCCCACTTTAAAAATAAAGTCTTGATTTTATATGAGACTTTGAGCTCTTTCCTCAAGTGAATTTCATTTTAAAGGAGAATAAAATTTTTTAAAAAAAGAATATTATTGTAAATAAGATTTTTTTTTGTTTAGAAGGGTAATGGCAGTTAATAATGACATGCAATGTTTTCTGTTATATATAATGTAAAGAGAGAGAGAGAGAGAGAGGGAAAGTACATTGTTGTTCATTTTACAGTTTCTTTTTTCAAGAATCCACTTTCTCTCTTTTCTATTTCAGGGGGTGCTTTCTCTCTCTCTTTTGTCTTGAATTATATACAAGATGAAAGCACTTGACTCATCAACGTATAGCGTCTATCCCTCGTATTTTCTTTATACGTAAAAATATAGCAACACACAAAAACTACATACAAAGGCTCAAGACTTTGTGGTCCTAGAAAAAAGAGGATTTGTGAAAGATTTAAGATTGTTTCTTTCTTTCAGCCATCTTAATGTAAATGTACAAAAAAAATGTTTGCTCAGCTTTTTTTATACACTCTAGCTTTTCTATATAAAATTCTTCAGAGTACATGTCTCTCTATGTCGGCTTGCTTTCCTTTTCGGCCTGAGTCAAGCTAGAGAGGGAGAGAGAAAGAAAGCTGATATTTTTTAAGGTAGGAAACTTTCTCCTCGTTCTCTCCCTCCCCTCAAAAAAAGAGAGTGAACGGGACTAAAGCCCAAGCTAAAGATATGAGAACTCGTAGAATAATTTGCGTGTTTGCCATAATATCTGTACTACATTCTTTCTCTCTCTTTCAAATGCAAGTCTGTACAAATGTTGCCAGGAAGAGGAGCGACAGGGAGAAAATTGCAAGTGTTCTTTCTTTATAGAAAAGAGAGACGGTGAAATTTATTAATGTCTTTTAAAACTTCTCTTCAAAGTCATTGAGGAGAGAGAGAGAAAAAGCTTGGGAAAATATTCTACTATTCAGTTTAAAGAATAAAGATTTCATATGGAGAAATCACAAGTAGAATAAAATCCCTCGTTTTCTCCACCCCTCAAAAAAAGAGAAGATTTTTATAAAAAAATATATATATCTATTCCAGGTAGTGGTTTAATCCCACTTTTTTGTGTGGACCACAAGACCCGAGAGAGAGAAAGATGGTGGTGGTGGGGAATATATATTTGAGGATGATAAAGTAAGTTGATGGCGTCATAGAAATATGTTATACACATTACACAGTGTCACTACTTTTCGATTGGACTGACTGTATAGAATTTTTACATGTAATAAGTTTATGATTTTATATTGTGTGTCATTCCTCTCAAAAAAACACCAAAAATATTCTACAAAAGATGAATCCCCCCACAAGAAAACGAGTCTCATTTGCCTATATATGTTTCATGGGGGTCATAAACAATGAAAAAAATGGTGCATCTTCCATCTTTTTTATTCCACATGAAGTTTAAATGCATAAATAATAAAAATTTTGAACATTCCTTCTCCCCTAAAATTTATAACTTTTCTTCTCATCTTCTCCTCTTTTGGTCTCTCCCTCTCTGAATTTCACTTATTATTGTGTAATATTAATGGCTTTGAACTCTTCTTAATGTTTTTGACTTTGTTTTCTATCCATGGAAAAAGTTTTTTTTACTCTTTTACAGATTCTCTCTTTATCTGTATCCTCCATTTTTTACTTTTTTTAGCTAGCGTTTTTTTGATGTGCAGATAAATAAATTTTAATTTTTTTTTTACCTGAAAGTAGAGGACAACCTTACAGAGGGCATCTCCGAGGAACCTAAAAAAATAAATAAATTGTAAAAATTATTTTTTACATTTTTTAAATGGATTTATAATTCAAAATGTCAATTAAAAATCATATTTTATTTTAAAAATTCAGAAGAATTAAAATCGGATTGGAAAAAATTAGTTGACTTTCACTCACCAAGTCTCAGTGACATCCCAGACGACGGTGGGTGGTAAACAAAAAAGGATGACCATGAAGTCAGCCACAGCGAGATTGACGATAAAATAATTAGTGACCTATTGTACAATTTCAAATTTAATTTTCTGTAGCCTAAATAAATTAATTTAAATTAATTCCAAAAAAATAATTAAATTACCGTTCGCATGGACGTATTTCTATAGACAGCCACACAAACCAAAAAATTCCCCACGAGACCGCCCGTAAAGACAATAAAATGAACTCCAATTAAAATCCATTCAATTGTTGTAGGAAAAATGTGGGCTATCATCATATCCTCATAGTCTTCATCTGGCAAGCAGTAGGCATTGGAACAAGTGGCATTAATTCTAAATTCAAATATTTTATATATTTAATTAACCCAATTTTGTAAAAAAATTAAGCTCAAAATTAATTTTAGTGAAAGCTTACGGGTCATCATCAACATAGTCATCAAGGGACTGCTCATAACTCCCCTCCAATTTTCCTGCAGTAGATCCCATTCTAAAATGGACCTCGTCAGAGGATTCTTTTTTTTGTACTTATGTCTACACTTGTAGTGTTAAATCAGATACCCTTGACTGAATTGGATTGACACACACACAATCCAATAGTTAAAGGGCTTCAACTGCAACTGTGTGAAGATGCCTGTTCATTTAATTATTTTCCAAACAAAAGAAAAGAGAAAGCAAGTTGAGTGAAAGGGAGGAGGGAGGTTTCTCTCCCAACTTTGTATAGTACAAAAGTAAGACGTTACAATACTCCCAAAACTAACACTTGTTTGTGCAATTTGTTGATGATGGAATTTGTGGTAATAAATCACAAACGCTGAGCTTGAGAGAGGGGGAGATACACAAGAAAATGTTGTAGAGGAGATAGACTAGAAACTCTCTACACAAACTTTAAGCCTTGTCCCATACTCAATCCAACATGACTTTTTACTTTATCTTTTGTAACAAGAGGAGAGGAAGATGTTATTTGATTGCTTTCCAGCTATCTCTTCCCTCCCCTGTATTTTCTGATACTGTCATAGACTAGATTGAGGAGGAGGAGGAACCCTGTTGGGGTTTGAAATCAGTTAAGTGATCCTTGTGTTGTCCTGACCCTTTTTTTCTCTACTGATCAAACTTGTCTTGTCGAAGCACTTGCACGTTCAATGATAATTTTGATTTATCTTTATTTTGCCACAAGACGTATGCTCCTCTCTCTCTCTCTCTCTAAAGAGAGAGTTTTGCAACAACAAGTTGGGGAAAAAAATCTAGTAGGCTAGCATCCCATAAAAATAGTAGCACCATATGTAGAAACTGTACAATATATTTTTTTTGGTCAAATTTTACAACCCATCTTCATTCTCCTTTTGTACATACTGGACACACACAGGGAGACTAAGATCAAGTCCATTTTTCACACGATGGGATACGCTGAGTGGCAAGAGGAGTCTTCAAGTGGCTTTGAGCTTTGTCACCCTCAACCCTCCACACCAAAAAAAATCTATTGTGACTGTCACACACTTTGATTTTCAAAAACTTGTGTCCTGTATTTTCTATAAATATTACAGTGTACAGATATATGAGTAATTCAATAAACAACGGATGGGCCAGTCCAAGTCCCAAGTCCCGTCAATGACAAAAAATTTTTTGGCTTGTTTTTTTTATGGTTAACGGGGCACGTGATGATCACCATTTATTATATTCTTCCTACCCTTCTCTTCTGTCTGTCCTGGTGTCAAGAATTCTGTCATGTTTTTTTCTCTCTACAGGACACAGTTCACACAGTCTCACAAACACTTCACTTCTTAGTTTAACAAACTTGCACTGGCTTTGGCTATGTACAGTGATGACAGACTGGGTCAAGACTGAATGGTCAGTGTTCTTATTTTTTTATGTTGAAACGTAGTAGAACAAATCCAAGATAAGGAAAATGTAAAGTCCTGTAAGTTTTTTTCCTCTTGTTTTTCTTCTTCGCTTCTGGTTTCTATCCAAAGGAGATGGTCTGAGAAGAATCTGTAGAGACAGACAAAAAAAGGAAGTTTCTTTTTTTTGGAAAAAAAGGGTTTGGAAAGAAAAGACAAAGATGAAGTGAGTTTCTCACAAACCACTGACCACAAACAGAGACTAGCGTAGAGAGAGAGAGATTAATAATTCAATTCAAAATCACAATCAATACCATTGCAAATAAATTATTCCTTTGATACATCGACAACTTTTCATTGGAAAAAGAAGCTCCACTATTTTGTCTTCATGTATTCTCTTTTTGGAATTGTACATACGGACATTTTATATTTATATGTATGTGTATACACATGTAGAGAGAGAGAGAGAGAAAGAAAGAAACCCATCTTCCGCTTCACATTCATAAATTATCTAGCCTGAGAGTGCAACTCAATGCCTCTCCTACATATGTATGGAAGGCATGGACCAACAATGACAATAATGACAACAACAAAGTGACTTGGACATTGGACCTGAGAATGGAGAAGAGAACAGGTTTTTAAAGTATACAAATGGCAAATGGCACATGGACAGAAAGATAAACAACGTACTGTCAACTTCAACACGGGCAACAAATGTACCACAAAAAAATAATGAGTGTTCTAAAAACCGGACATGGAAAATCCAATCGTTCCTCCGTTTTTTTCTTTTTTCTTCCATCTTCATTTTCTCTCTCTCTCTCTTACAATTCCTTTACATTACTCATCTGTACAGAGAAAAAGCCGGTAGAGATGAGGAAGCAGGACAATGGCAGAAAGTTTTTTTTTCATGCCTTTTTTTCTATACTTTTCTACTTTTACTCAAAATATTACATTTATGTTGACTACAAAAAAGAAGAGAGAGAGAGAGAATCAATTTAGTACATGAGTGAAGCTGAATCATTTCTAAGAAAATATTTTTCTGCTTTATTTTTTTCTTCCTATTTTATTTATAGATTGAAGAGGACAAGTTGAAACTTGTCAATATTTTCAAGCAATTTTTTTTATTATAGAAACTCATTCTCAACACTAAAAATATTACTATGATGACTTGTTCAAGTATGTATATAAAAGTATGTGGTCTCCATAATTTTAACAAAATTTTCATCAAAATACTTCTAGTGTTGTACAGATAGATGTTCAAGTATTGGAAATATTTTTACTTCATTAAAAAATAATTAAAAACAAGAAAATTAATATTAAATATTTTTAACAGTAACAGTAGCAAGAGGGTTAAGTTCACATGTTGTTGAATGTGAAGTACCTAAAATTTCATACCGTAAATGACCCAATAGCACGCGGGGCTCTAATAGTACGCGGGACTCTAATAGCACGCGGGGTCAAAGCGTGACAAACAAATAGTGCGCGGGTCCCTTTTTCTAATTATATCAGCATACAATGAACAAAGAGGTACAAATAGAGGCATGTTTTTT
>JAQIVZ010003211.1:0-15292 GCA_034700945.1 Arrhopalites spinosus
TATTCCGATTTTGTGAAGCGCCCTGTATTTTCGAATGTTTTTTGCAAGGGCCTAAACTTAGACCCCCAAATACATTGAGTGAGAGCAAAGAGGGTCTAAACTTAGTAGTAGTGGACTAGACTGTATAAACAACAATTTGCGCAATTTTCATTGAAATAGGTAATTGAAGTTTTACTGCTACTACAATGTCTGCATGTCAGACTCCAGTACAACTGTCATGATTGTTAATGACGATTCTGGTGTAATTTATCTTATATAGTCTCATAAAAAGCGATAATGAAGCATAAAGTGGACCGTTTACATTGTAAATAAAATATTTGATGGGTTTTATTTGGGTTTTTCATATCAATTTTAAGCACGCTTAGGGACACTATATTGTATTTTTAGCACAAATGTCATACAATTATCAAACCATCCTGAAAATTGCAAGTCTGTAAGTTATAGTTTTCAAGAAATTAATTTTTGAAAATGTTAGTTTTTTCAACTTTTTTTTTGTCCTTGCTACTAGAGAGTTTAGTAGATCGTATCGTATGATATTTTTGAGATTATATTTTATGGCTCCTCCTTTTTCCAGTACCGCGACGTTTGAATTGAGATTTAAGTGAGAGAGCCGATTCAAACGTCGCGGTACTGGAAAAAGGAGGAACCATAAAATATAATCTCAAAAATATAATACGATACGATCTACTAACCTCTGTACTATCTCGTTGCCCCAAAGGAGAAAATAAACCTCCTTGGCGGCTCAAGTAAAATTCAAATTCCAATTCGATTAAAATATCAATTACAGTGTTCAACGGATTAATGAAAAAAATCAATTTGATTAGGATTAAGGATTAATTATTTTTCAAAACCGGAGGATTAATCTGGGATTAATTTGCATTTATTTCAAAAAACTTTAATCCATTAGGATTAAGGATTAATTACAGGATTAATTCCAAGTATAAAATTGGGCTCCAAAAGTTGTTATTTAACTGAAATGACTTTTTTGTTTGGTCCTTATTTGCTACAACCATTCAAATTTTGGGTCAAAAACCCAAAACAGTGTCAAAACACAGAGTTTTTACACTGAATTTTGGCGTTTGACCCGCGTTTGACCAACTTTTTGGCAAAAAATTTTCTGTGAATTAATCTAATTAATCCCAAAATAATCCTTTCGGGATTAACCCCTAAATTTTTGTGAATGGATTAGGATTAATTATTATTATTTTCAACTTAATCCATTAGGATTAAGGATTAAAATTAATCCTTAATCGATTAATCCTAGATTGATTTTAATCAGATTATCGATGAACACTGATCAATTAGAATTTAATTCAGTGAGCAATTAAAAAAGAGTCAATGAAAGTGTTTTAGTTCTCCGTGTTCCTTAAAAAGTCTAGTATTAAATGTACGAGTCAGATTTTGAAGATAGTATCATTGTACAACTTTTTTTGACAAGTTTTTTTTCTCCCATTAACTCTTATGTATGTACATAGACTGCCGCCACGATTTGAATTTCTCGTTTTTTGTCAAAATAAAATTTCGAAAATAATTCATATCGTAGGCCCCCATTCTTTACCAACGTCGGCCTTTATACCGTATCATTATATTCACTTTAGTGAGTTTTTGTGAAAATCTGGACGTTGGTAAAGAATGGTGGAAAATTTTGGAAATTGCACTGAAATTTCCAAAAAATTTCCAACATATTTTTTTTGACCTTCTAAACTTCTTTCTAAGTATTTATAATAATTTTTTGAACTGGCAGATTATTTTTAAAATGCCCCGTTTGTGCGTACACTAATTTTAAAATCAACATTTTGAAGTTTTCAAAAATTAATTGTGAGTGCTTCAGATTTTTTAAAAATTTTATTTGTGACACAAATTGTGGCTAATTTAATGAAGTTTCACGTAAATTAATTTTGTGTCATTTTAAAATCATGGTTAAATTGCTACGTCGAACCCAAATAAAACCCATCATTTACGAGTTGACATCCAAAAACAATGTGAATATTTCAAATTTTGAGGTCGCTGTATTGTTTTTTACGTCAGTTATCATCATCTGCTAAAATTTTGCAAACTTCTTACCATCCACACATAATATATGTGATGTAACTTGTTCCGTCAATTATTGCATGCAGACACAATTATGCAGTGCGGAAATGTTTGAGCGACTTCCGGTTTAACAAGAAAAGTGTTGCTACAATGACAAATGGCTGTTCAGACCTAAAGCCTTTAGATACCCTCCCGAGTATTTTGAAAAATTTTATGTAGGGCATACTCTTATGTTTCATACGATGAGTTTGGTTAATCTCCAGATGGACATGACAATTCTGTTTTTTTTAATATTCCTACTTTGAGTCCAGTTGTTGACTGACCGAACCCCCTTTAATTGAGATGAATACTTATGCTCAATTCTCTCAAAGATTTCACAAAAAATAATAATTAAAATATTTCTCACATAACATGCACACACTGCTTTAATTTACAAAATTACACCACGCGTACGACTAATTAATGTGGGCTTGTAAAGGAAGAGAAATTTTGATGATGGATGATGACAAGAATCTTTTTCCTTTTGTTTGCACGCACAAAATGTTCCGTGCACTCTTTCTTTTGCTAATCAACTTTGTCGATGATTCACTCCACTCCCCATCAATTTAATGTTAATAGCTGGGCTCCTCAGGACACCAAAAATTATATTCACAATGTTTTCAAAGGCCTACATTGCCTCCAACAATTATTTGGGAATATTTCGTTCACTTATTTTTTATCAGTGAGTGGAGTGACAGCAACGGAGGCTATCGAGTCAACAAATCTCAAGTTGCATAAAAGTTGTGGATTTAAAATATAATATTTTTGATCATGTCGTGCATGAAAATTGTGCTCATTGCATTGAGCTGGACGGTGGTCTTGACCAGTGGAAGGCCAGGGTTTCTACCTCAATTCATTCAACCGTTGTCTGGTGTTGGGAGTGTGCTAGTTGAACAACGTCAAACACCTAGTCATCCTTATGGTCAGTGTTCATTCATTAGAATTTATTAGAATTGCAATTTAAAGTCCACTAAGATAACTTTTTTATGATTTTTGTAGTGGTACAGCCCTTGCACTTTCTTCCGAAAAACCTTTTCGTTGCCTCACCGCCTCCGCTGCAAGCACAAGATGGAATTGAGTTGGAACAACATGACGGGAAAGAGATGCCTCCAATGATTCCACAAGACATTCCCTTAAATGAAGGTCCCTCCATTAACAGTTCTATGGGATCAGGGGAGACTCGAGAAAGTACCACCATGAAGAATCATGTAGAGGACACATTGACCAGTTCCGTTCATGTAGACAAAAGGGAAGAACATAGTGAGACTCCAGTCAATGAAGGACCTTTAATCCCATCAAAAAATCAACAGCCTTCAGTATTAGCCAGTTTCAGTTACTTACAGCCTACGTTATCCTGGTCAGTTCCATCTCAATTTCATTCACCCTTGACCCCGTCCTTTTTACCTTCAACACAGTCCATCATTTTTTATCCTCAAATTTGAACGTCAAGCACTGGCTAAGATTAAATGGAACTTTAGATGTCATAAAGGATGCGAAAGGTGTATCGGGCTCAATAGTCAAACAATAAAGCATGAATGGTCATGTACAAGTTAAATTTTTTTAGTGTAATGTAACTATTATAAGTAACAATGTTTATGCAATAAAACTATTAACCAATCAATAAATTCCAAGCTGAGCTTTAAATCATTTTCATGTAAAATAGATACACTTGATTGTCGTTCACGATTAATAGCTATACAAAATTGGATAGGCAATAAGTGTACACAAAAAATGAAAAGACAGGGATTGCATTGTATACTCTCAAACAATCCCAAAACTACAACAGAGCCCACTATTTTGGGATATTATGAGCAGAGGGGAAATAGAAATGGCTGAAATAGAGGTCACATGGTTCAAAATTCTAATCCGCACCAAACGATAATATTGTTCAGTAGCGTAGCTAAACCAAAATTTAGGGCGGGAGTGTTTGCCGTCTAGGGGGGGGGGGTATACTATTTTGACCAATTTTGGGCAATTTTTTCTGTACACATATATATGTACTCTACATGTAAAAAAATTAGGGAGGGGAGGGGGAGTTGTAAACCCCCCCCCCTGGATACGCCAATGATATTGTTCCTAATGTTGTTGACATGACCTCTGAATTATATCACATTTTTATGACGTCAGGGTCACGTGGTTTCATGTCAAACCTGGAAAAACTGAAAATCTCATTATGCCCCATAAAATTTGAATTGGAACACTTGCACCTTTTCCTGGCATGCTATTGAGTCTTAAACTGTGAAAAAACTCTCATTTATACAAAATCGTATGCTCTACAATCCTGTTCGCACACTTTTTAATGTTCTTAGATCTGTGACCTCTGCACAAGGTCACAGTCAAAATGACGTTTAAAAAGGAAAAAGAAAAGTGTAAAAGTCATGTTAAAGAGCATCCAATTTTGCATTGACATTATTTATTTCTAAAAGGACTCCTTGGCTACTCTTGTCGTGACCTAAGACAAGAAAAAAAACTGAAGAATCTCACTATGCCCCACTTTTGAAAAAAATGAGGAGATTTATGACATTCTCTCCCACCGAACTGATCAATATAAGTCTATCAATATAAGTCCGAACTGATCAATATTATGATATTATTGATCAGTTCGGTGTTCTCTCCCGACAGAATTTTTACTCAATGCTCTCAAAAACACTGCAAAAGACTTTAAAATTCCTCCTAATTGTTGGTGGAAACTTTAAAATTGATCAAGACTTTGTCTATATGTCCACTAAATGAAAAGCGAGAGTTGCGGAAAAAATGAGGAGAATAAAGACATTTAAATGTCAATTAATTTAGGTCAGACAGTGCATGACGGTCAATTTGACAACCTCAAAAAACTTAAATTTTAGCCACCCCCACTCCCCCCTTTGATTGCAGGTGACTGTGTGTGGATTTGTATGGCAAGTTGAAGGGATGGGAAGGATGAAAGTAGATGAGAGTGGAAGATGGGAAGCAACGAGACGGTTTGACTCACCTGAATTCTATGAAAAACTTGTTTTGATGAATACTTTTATAGACATGCTCCCCACATGTTTCTCAAAAAATTGTATTCTCCAATTTTGTCGCTTTAATTAAACTTGGCTGGTTGATTATGATAGCCTTGAGCCATAGTCTTGGCATCATCAAGTCAAAATCAAAATTATGGTCTCACGGACAAAACGAATTCACTGTACCTTATTCCACTGGCAGCTCCTCATTCCAGCTCAAGAATAAACTCTTTTTCCATTTTCTTGAAAACCTGGACTGAATATTAGTAGGACAATTAAGTCCCCGAATGTTCATCTTCAAATTCATGAGCGTGACAAGCATTTACTGAGAATAATTTTCACAATTCTACAACCAAAAATGACAAGCTTTAATTTTTAGCCGTTCGTGGTACGATGAGAATTGGCTTAGTTTTGTAAAAATTTGGAATGAAATGGAAAGACGAAAGTTTCTGTAGAAAGATCGGCATAATTTTGCAGTTCCAACTTCCATTCACAATGCTGGATATAGAGGAAAAGTTGTTGGGTATAAAGTGAGGAGTAAGATGAAAAGTCCTTCGTTTGTAGCAAGGACTTGAAATATATTCCAAGAGACAACAAGGAACAATGGAGAGACAATTGTTGTGTAATTAGGGAGGAGGAGGAGGAGGAGGAGGGCAGCTGGTGCTACAATGGACAAAAGTCCTAATAAAAATGGAAGGAATGGTTTTATTGTTTGTAAATTTAACCCCTCTCAATTTGACTAAAAAAATGTGATGATGATTACGCTCAATTAAAGGAGAGGAGAGACAGTGAATGAATGAATTTCTGAGTGTGGGCCGGTGTTGCCGTAAAGACGGGGACCAGGTACAGGAAGGAATAGAGGGAAGATACGAAACAAGACTGGCAACATTTGCATTGGACTCTCCACTAAATTCGCACAAGTGAAAAGGTATGCACACCAAATGCATGTTACAGCCCATCCAAATGGTCTCATGCAAGACAAAGAAACTCTCGTCTTATAAGGGGGGGATGGAATAAAAAAGGAATGGCATGGAGAGAAGGAGAGGTAGAGAGGCGTGAAGGAGTAATGTGGATAGTACACATCTTTTTGGAGGTCCCTGAACTTGGTCTATTGCAATAATCAAGAGAGCCAGCCACCTTTACACAAGAGTCTCAGTTGAGCTTTACTTGAGGGGAGGAAATATTATTTCCATTCTTTTCCATTCTCCACGCCAATTTCTCTCTCAGTCTCCTCTGGAATCACGCCATGGACTCTGGTTCGCTGTTACCAAAAATTTTGTCTCATTTTGAAGGATAATGCCCACTTGTTGTGTGTCGATAAATAGGAATTGATTTGAGTGGTGAGGGGGAAAAGATGAGTCAGGATAGGCAAGTGTTGATTTTGGCTCAGGATGAAGTCGAATTGGACGTCGAGTTGACGATTGACTCGGAGTCGCCCTACTGTACAACAACCACCAGAATAGGAGCCACTCCATCATGTAGTCAATCTTGTTCTGATGAAATTGTCTGTGATAAATACAAAACAAAACCTTCTGCCGGTCAGTCCTCCACTTCCTCTGTGACCAAATACTCGGATCGATTGAAAAATAAATTTAGTTTTTCTCTATTTGGTGGGACGAATCCAAGACTCTCTACCCGCATCTCAACAATTTCTAGTAATTTTCTCAATAATTATTCTCCCACCCCCAAACTAAGTCAACGACAAGAAAGACGACGGGATCATTCTCTCCCTTCCTACGAGTGTCCCACTTGTATTTGTGGTCCCTTGTGGCTCACACGAAGGCTCACAAGATGGTCCACATTTGTGAATAATTTGTGGAGTCGTCATTGGAGACTGATTGTGTCGAGTAGTTTGACAGTGATTTCGTCTGCGGGTTGTCTCATTTCATTCCCGATTCATTTACAAGGAGTGACAAGGGATGAGCGGAGTGATGGATTCTCTGCCTGCTTCTCTGTGGCCACCATCCTTTTGTTCTTGTTCCTTCTCATTGCTTTGGGGGTCAAGTTGGTTTATTTTGGGGGGAGGGGTAGTCGTCGAGTCGAAGAGGAGGAGGGCATGTTTGTGTTCAAGCCCGTCATTTCATGGAAAAATATCATCAAAATTGGATTTTCTGTCGGTCTCAGCGTCCTCTCCATCTGCTCCGCTTGGGAAGACAATAAAGTTGTTTGCAATTTTCAAGGTAACCATTCTTGTCCCGTCATTCATTATTTTGACATTTTGTTGTGTTCTCCATCCACTATTTTATAAGTAAATTGGTTTGAATACTTTCAATTAAAATAGGGAATTTCCGAAAAGAATCAAATCCTGCTTTACTCGTACTCAAACTGTGACGTCAGCAGAGTCAGAGTACAAAATATAGAGTCAAAAAAATTGTGATTCCGAAATGAATCACAAATCTTGTACTGATTCTAATATAATTATATTTTAATTAATGAAGGTCAAATGGGAGATCAAAAATAATTTCGAGTCGTATTTTCTTGCATAGTACATCAAGCTTAATCTACACACCAATTTTGGGACATTTTGGTCATACTTGGTCAAAGTTATTGACAGTTAAGTCTTTGATGTGCTACCTTTAGGTCGGCTGTTCAAAAAAAAACTTAAACGAATCCTGAAGTTTAATAAGATTAAAAATTACATCCAACTGTAGCCTAAATAACATTGTTTTTTGAAAAATAATTCAGTATTTATTTATAAATAATAATATTTAAAAGGAATATTAAGTTTGTAGTGGAATTCCAGGTAATTCGGTGACTAAAATTATACACTAGCCAGCTCTGCATCAACTATTTTTAAATGTAATTAAATACAAAACATGAGAAAACTAAAGTGTCTCTTTAAACCCTCCGTTCTCTTGATTTATAAGGACAAACGTAGCTATTTTTGTTTGATTAATTTAGTTAATTTAGTTTTGTATTTATTTTAATTAAAATTCACTTTTTTTTAATTCAAAAAATTGAACCAACTACAGGTCACAAGGTCAATCTGATCTTGCGCAATGGGAATTTTGTGAGTAGAATCAGAATATTTTTTCTGTACTCGACCCGCCCACTTTCAGTAATTTTACTCAGGTCTCTGTACTCTTACTCGACCCCTATGACGATTTTGACGTCATCGTTTGAGTACGAGTACGAGTAAAGCAGGATTTTACTCAGTTCGGAAGTTCCCTAATATGATCTCTGACCCTTGATAAATATTTCATATAGATCCACTTTTGGGCCTGGTCATTGTATTTGCTATCATCACCCATGCTGTGAGCAAATGGAGACGTATGTAAAAAATATCCCTATAAATTTGTTTGAAGATGTAGCATGAATTTGAAGGAAATCTTTTTAATGTTTTGGTTTTGACAGATGTTGGGTTTAAAAGGGCATTTGCTCTGTTAGCTGTGGCGGCTGGAGTTTTCGTGAGTGTAGACTACATGGTAGTGGATGAGCATAGGTCAGTATATTATTTTTAAAAGTGTTGACCTCTCCCCTCTTTAATTTTGTGTTGGAGAGATGAAAAATTGATCTACCTATTCAATGTTGTAGGTGTCGAGGACAATATTATACTCATCCCCCAAAAGATATTTGGACATGGAAGGTCCATTTAGTGTGGACTCTAGCCTGCATCATTTCAATTTGGCTATGGACAGTGGCAATGTTCTGTGTGGAGTCTGTCATTTCCTATCCACCAGTAAAATATTTTCTTTAATATTATTTAATTAATATGAAGAGCATTAACAAGATGGGATATTCATTTTGTATTGTTGTGTAATGACAGACAAGACCACGAGGGGAAGAGGTGAATGCAGTGAAGATGACATTCTTAAGACTTAAACCGAGTGATGGACAACAAGAGACCATCTCTAGTAATGATAGTAATCAATCTGTGATAGAAAATTTGACAACGGAAGCTGAGCCCGACTTATTTATGAACTCGAGTACTAATAAACGTTGTACATCCTATGATAATCCCTACTCAACCATCTCCTATATGACCGTCTTCAGGTACAGACGAGGAACCTGAGTCAAATATTGATTTACAGAACCTTCAAATATTTTATTTTATTTTATTTGTGTGATAGTTGTGTGCTCTGGTTTCATATTGCGACATGGATTTTTATATCGTCTCTTTTTTGGACTGAATTCATACCTGGATTTGGAATTGGAAAGGTAATTTTTAAAGTCTTGTACATTATTATTAACTTAATGAGAAATGAATAATAATATTCCATGTGTGGAAAAATTAGGGAACATCCTTGGCTAGTTTTGGGTCAGTGATTCTCACAAGTTTTGACAAATGTTTTCATGATGTTTGTTCATGGTGCCTCATCATCTCTCTATTTGTGTACTCTCAATCATTCACGTACTTGATTCTTCTTCTTCGAAGTTCAGTCATTGCAATTTGTGTCAGTTGTCTCGGGTTTCCCCTCCTGGGTCTTTGGTGGTCACTGGTGAAAATGAACCACAACTTTTTTGTATGGATGCCAATGTACAATGGTGAACTTATCTGTGCCTTTGTCGGGTTACCCCTCATTTTCTTTGGGACAATTTACATGTTAAAGTATCGAGAATGATTTACAAGTTTAATCCCCTTTAAAAACACTTTGATGGACAAAATCAACACCATTTCAGAATTAATTACAATAATAATAATTGTTGTCACACTACAATATAGTCAATTTATACATGTACGTACTTTTGTATTATTATGATTGTGTTGTTGCACAGAGTTTGTGAATTTTGATATTATCCGTATACCATCCGTATACATAATTATAATCAAAGAAAATACATTCCATTTCTCAAAACTAATCATCTTTTTACCCTTTCATTTACATGACCCCAACAATCTCAATCATAAAACACTAATATTTAATTTAATTATTCCAATTTTGGATAGGTACTTGTTATCCTACAGTTGCCGTACACGTTGTAGTGAATAATTGAAGTTTGCAAATTGAAGATCCAGAGACTGTGTAAAAGACAACATAGTTACTTAAACTATTATACTTTTGTAAAGTATTTAATTCAAATGTACAAATACTCTTAATTACCTATGCAAAAACACTGAAGACATAGATTTTGGACGGTTGCTGGAGCTGGGACCCAGGTAGTTCCTTGAGTACATGTCGCCTGGACCACTGGACAAAAATTGAGCAAAAGACACAATTCAGAAACGATTCAGCAAAGTTGTCAAAGACATTTTAAGAAAACTTACTACGAAATAAAGTCGATGATGACTGGGGAATATGGGTCACAATTATTGTTAAAATTAACAAGTACAGAATTTTAGTTGCCATTCTCTAAAACTTTTTCGTATAAAAGTCTGGGTGGGATAATGTAAGTAATAAAAATTTCACAGAGAAGTCAAGACGAAATAACTCTGTTCTACTCAATCTAATCTAGTTATCCAGTTTAAAGAAGACTGTTTAGTGGTTCTGTTTGAAGACAAACTGAACTCGAGTATTACAAAATGCAAACTAGAAATAAAACCTTCATCACTGGTAACGACTTTGTCATTTTAAAATCTCTAGCTTCCTATTTTCACTAACAATTGAATTTGTTGTACAATTTCCCTTCAATCTATGAATTGCGTAATGGCTACAAAGTGTCAACAAAAGTAATTTAATATTTTAGTCAATGCATAAAATTCCTAAAATGAGATGAGTGACCATGCATCCTTCCCTTTTTACACACAAAAGTAAAAGTAAAAAAACTAACAATCACTCGTGTCGATAATTTTAGTAATTGATCACAATTTAGTATAATTTCCTTGTCATTACCAATGTAAATTAATAAGGAACAAAATTCTACTTGTCATTTGACGGATGTCTCTTTCTATTTTAAACCTTTTTTATATATGAATCTACGAGCACGTGCGAATCTATTCATTACACAACATTATTATTTGGCACTAAACAAGCAATAGCATGAGTATTAGAACGTTATTACAATGTTGTACGTTTTATTCTTGTGACAATCCTGTTGTTAATATTATAATGTGTAATAGAACAATATTGTAGATGTTGAATATAAAATGTAGGGCGTATAATGTAGTACAAAAGTACGAATATTATAATTTATAATAATGTAGTCATCATAAATTAAATTCATAATACAACGGCGATCATCATTTCACATGTTATAAACTTGACATAGAATTCATAAATGACTTGGATACTTAAAAATAAATTTTGAGCTCCATTAGTAATATCAAAATTATTTCCTGAAGACATATTTGTATTGTATAAGTACATAATATTCAGCTAATACGAACCCTTTTACAAATTCAAATTGTGACTCTGTTCATAACAATAAAAATTAAATCAAAATCTCAATTATCTTTGACCAAGAAATAATCCTTGATACGCGGCTGTCGTCCACTTCCCACTGACCCTGTTTTTTTCTTGAATGTATATTTAGACTTGGTCCCTGTTTCTGTAGTAGATTTAGAGGCGGCTGGAGTTAGTTTTGCTTCTTTTGCTGACGTTTTGACTATAGCTGGTGTTCTCATCGATAAATTTGAAGGTACAATGTTTATTATTTCTACACCTTTTGAGAATTCTTTTCTCATTTGTTGCGGTAATGGGGTCCTAGGAGTCTGCATCCTTTGTGTATTATGGTCGCGTCTAGTTTGAGGAGTAATTATTAATTCTCGTTGTTCAATCCTTGGTTTGACTGAAATTTGTGTTGATTCTGATTTTGATTGAGAAGAAACTGACTTAATGGGTGTCGAAAAATTTCGAATCTTGGTGTTTGCTTCAGGTAATAAATCCAACGAATTGACACATTTTGTTTTAAGTAAAGACTCATCAGACGACTGCCTTGCTCCTAAATTAATCCTCTTTTTTTTAAATTCAAAAGTAGTTGATGATTGAGAAGATGACTTGTCTTTGTTAGAACCTAATGACAACACTGTTGATGAGTACGATGCATTATTACTCTCAAAAGCTTCTGTACTGGAGCGTTTGTTTCCAGAAAATTGTGGTTTGTACTGTGAAGACTTCAAAGTGACTGAATTATCTTGAGACAAAAGTACTTGAGAAGCGGACTGAAATGCACTGAACGCACTTTTAATACTTGAAATAGGATTAAAATCACAAAGACAGCTACATAAAGTATTGCTTTGAGTATCATTTTTTATAGAAGAGATAGTCCCGGAAATTTGTTTTTTATACAACGAAGTAACTTTGTTGGAAGTAAAAATGTCATACTCTAGCCCTACACCAACTTCTATAATATTAGCATTTGTAAGATTGAATTCATCAGTTGAAGCTTGAACGGCAACATTCTTGCGTAGATTTTCCAAAATAAGACTCAGATTACTTTCCCGAGCTTGTACAGTCAGACCAGGAATTTTACTTGATGTAGCATCTGGAGCACAAACTCTGCTCACTTTAGTACTTGATTTTAAACCACTGCCATTAGGCACCAGAGAGGAGGCAGTAACGAATGATGCCTTTTGAAACCCATTGTGTTTTGTTGTTGACGATGATTTGCTTTCGAATTGATTTTCACGATATTTATCAACCTCTCCATTTTTACCTCCATCATAATATTCATAATCATCCGTGTCCATATCGTAATCATCATAGTCCTGACTAATATTCGAAGTGAAACCACCTTTTGAGTAAAATAATTGAACTCGATTTTTCAGGTCTGTTTTGTCTACACAATGATCACACATTTCGCCACAACTTGTCAATTTTTTGTCACCAAAATGTTCAGAAAAATAGTTGTGACGACAGTTTGCTTCTCCTTCACAATATTTCCTCATGATATGAAAATTCTCCATGATACACTTTTTTTGGTCTTCAGTTTTAGGTCGACTTGTGTCTTGTTTCAGAAGATATGCAACAGAGTTTCTTTCATCTTCTGAGTGATAAATACGACAATAAGACCTTTTTCCATCTCTTCCAGCCCGTCCCGACTCTTGATAGTAAGCAGCAATGTTTTGAGGCATTGACCAATGAGCCACAAATCTGAATTTCATACAAAATAGAGTAAATTTAGGGATTTAAACATAGTTATACACACATGAACGCATTGTACTTAAAACATGTGAATATTTTTCGAAAGTTCGATGCTATTAATAATAACTCCTTACTAAATTTAAAAATATTACTTTTTGTAAATTATGCTTTGAATAAGTTATTAGTTACCTGACTGTAGCTTTGTCAATTCCCATTCCAAAACTAATAGTTGCTATAATATCCGCAAATTTAAAAGAAAAAGTTGATCAGCATTAGTTATAATTTAACTGTTAAATTAGTTAAAATATTCTTTTACAATAGGTTGATTATTAATTTGATGATATGAAAAAGTACCGGTTATTGTAGCTATACTACCTCTCATCCATTCCATTTGTATCAACTCTCGTTCACTCGGTGTCAATCCTGAATCAAAATTTTAGTTAAATAAACTTTTAATTTGTAAGTATTTTAATACGATAACAAATACACATCACATGTTCACATCGCCTTTAATGAGAGATTTAGACTTTCACATCATGTATATCACAAGAAAACGAAGGATATCATTATGTAACATAGAAAGCATTACTAACTAATAGTTAGTAACTATTATTTTGTTACAACAGTAAAATAAAATCACCTGCATGATAAGCTTTAGTCGGCAACCCTTTTTTTGTAAGAGCATTGGCCACGTTAACTAAAAAAACAAAGCGTAAAGAAACATTAATGCTAATATGGAGTTCAACAAGTGTAATATATTCAAAGAGTTGAACCCTTACTTGTCATGTCACGAGTTCTACAATAAATGATACCACATCCACGTGTATTCTGGAATACAGAATATAAACTTAAATCAGAGTACAGAATATAAACTTACATCAGAGTACAGAATATATACTATACAACAACATACAAATTCTTGCTGTTGATTTTGGTTCAACCAAATAAATAAATGGATACGTACAATATAATAAATAGTGCTTACTGGATTTTCTTTGTCCCAATTGTCACCAAGGCTGTCGTAGCAAAATTCCAGAAGATGTGCCCTGTCAGTCATTAGAAACAGTAAAAACACAGTTAAGGAATGACCAGTGACATCAGTACATGATCAGTTTCTCAAACCAAATAAAGCTGATAAAATACTTACAAAGGATCATGAATCAAGGCGTTAAACTGAACATCATAGAATAAATTTGATCGAAAACAAGGAGTCTTAAATTTGGCCACAGGACCTTTTAGATTTAAATGAAGTAGTACATCTTCGACAACCTAAAATATTGACATTATACATTTTCATCAAATAAAAATCATCGTCATTTGTGAAAACTTTAAATATACTTTTTCATAAAGTCTTTATGTAAATTGTAAGCTACAATGTCTATAAATTATCATTGATTTGATTATACACATGTATATGCCACCTTTGCGCTGGCAGTTGCTGTCAATGCAACCCAAGGAACCTGTGGATACTTTTGTCGAATTGATCCCAGCTTAAGATAATCTGGTCGAAAATCATGACCCCATTGACTCACACAATGAGCTTCATCAACTATAAAGTAGGAGATCTTGTCGTATTGTACAAATTTGTCCAACAAATTCTGTTTTGTTAAAAATACAATGTTATCAACATTTGGTGATTATAATTGTGAAACGGTAATAATTTTGGTTTTTTCATAGTTCTATGAGTAAATAAATACCTGAAAACCATTGGTGGCAACCTGCTCAGGAGTTACATATAATAATTTTGTATTGGGAGTTTTACTTTGAAGATCTGTAAAAAAATATAACAATAATGTTCATTATATTTTAAGATAAAACGTACAAATTATAAATTAAATACCTATACTATAAGGAAATATTAAGGCATATGATGCTGAACATCACAAGAATACCTGCTACGATTCTCTTTCGTTCCTTTTGAGTAATTTTGGAATTGATAGCTTCCGCCCGAATTTTTAACTTGAGCAAATGTCCAATTTGATCCTACATGTTATGACAAAACAAAGTGATCATGTGATTACGTACTCATTGAAGTTTTCAGTAATTAAATCAAAGCAGTTCTTTATTACGTGAATCAAAGCGATCAAAGGAGACACAACGATAGCAAATTTCTTTTCCTTGAGTACAGCCGGAAGTTGATATATTAAAGATTTGCCCGAACCTACATAAAAAATCACATCATCCAATTAGTTTAAACAATTATCAATACATATAATGTGTAGTACGATTCCTTTGTTAGCTAACTCCTCCCAAAGTTTTCTACGTACAACAATGAGC
>JAQIVZ010003212.1:0-15281 GCA_034700945.1 Arrhopalites spinosus
GAATCCATTCGAACAAAATGTTATTCGAACAAAATGTTTCGAACATAGTGCAGCTTAGTGGCATTCGAAAAAAATACATTCGAAGAAAAGACGCAACACGGAATGGTTTATCCCCCCCTCTCTCTCTCTCTTGAATCCCCATTCTTCAACAGACTGTGTACGCTCCGTACAGTGTACAGAGATACACTCTTTTTTTTATGTCAACCTCACTCTCTCTCTCTCTCTCTCCAGGTGAACTCGACTGCCCGCCCATTTCCTCAAAGTTTTGAACAGAAGGAAGAATTCTCAACATGAAAATTGGGAATTGAGCGTCCATTTACCCACGGCAAGAAACAACAACAGCCTCAAGACTTTACTCCTCTTTTACTCCTTAAAGAACCGGCCCAGAGAGAGAGAGAGAGAATAATATACAAATGGAACCTGTCTCATCTCATTGGGTATAGAGAAGGAGAGACCAAAACATGTGATTTTTCCAGCTCCTTTTCTTCTTTTTACTAGTGTATTTTATAGTTAATTGACTATTATACATAATTACATGTCCCAGACTTTAGGGAGTGTAAGGGACCTTTTTTTTGTCTTGTGCGTGTTTTTTATTTTAAAAGTCAAATCTTATCAAAGACAAAAAAGTTTTGTGTGTAGTTCATTCAAGAATTTATTTTGTCAAAGATAAATTTGTAAAGTCGAGTGATTTTTGGAATATCCTGTCAGTTTTAATTAAAAGTCAATACTGATTTTTTTTATCTGTATCCGTTTCCGCTTTTTATATCCCGTCCTGTCATTCGTGTTAATGTGAGATTAATTTTAAAAGTTTTTTGAGATCCAGTGAAATTTCTTATTTAGAGGCTTTAAAAGCGGAAGATGTCAGTTTGAAAAAAATACGGGAAAAATATTAAAACGGCGTTCAACTTTGGGAATATTTTTAAGGTAAGAAATTAAATTTTAAATTCATATTTTTGTAAAAAAAATAAAAATTGATAGGAATGTAAAAAAATTAATGTTTAAATTAAAGAGGAATGTAGAATTTTTAATGAAAGGTAATTATTGGTTATAAAATATATTTGAGGCTACTGTACAGTGTACACTCTCCACTCTATAGGAATCCATGAAAGAAGAGGAGAAATTGAGGGGAATTTATTCAAGCTGAAGATTAAATATTGAGAGGGGGGAGGGGGTTGATGTTTACATTAAGGTAATAATAGGAATCATGGTGATTGTGATGCACCCTCTAATCCCAGAGGCCTAGAGCCAAGGTATGGAGATAGAAAAAATGGATGGGATGAAATATGGAGAGATTGTTGGACTCATCAGACACAATTACAAGCGCATATCAAGCTGACAACTATTAATTAGCATGTAGAATGCATATGGCCACTGAGCAGGTCAGCCCACCCTCTGCTCTTCCTCTATTTCTCATCAAGCTGGGGGATTCCAATCGTAAGTTGGCTACCTGATATAGCTAAATTTTGAGCTGTAAAAACAAGTTGAATGCTGTAAAATGGAATTTAATACTTGACTCGTGAGACTCCTTTTTATCAAACAGCGTCTTTTACGATACTCAATTTTATTTACTTTTTTATTTTGGACGACACAGCCCGTATGGAAACTGAAATGAGAGAGAAACGACGCTGTAATATTTTGTCCAAGTGGCGTCAAGATTAGTGAATTTAGTTATGAATTAAAAAATATTAGGTACACTTAAAAATAGTTAAATTAATTAGACTAAATCTTACAATTTAAAATTAATTTATTTGCTCTTGAATCCAAAAATTATCTCAATATTTGTATCACTTTGACGCCGTTGTAAATTTAATTGACACTCAAATCTTAATATTCATGTAGTAGGTGCATAGCATGCAATAGTGTTCACTTTTGGTGGTTAAATTTTTTAAATGTAATTAAATTTTAAAAACCATTTTAAAATGTATCTTACCTATATACACAAAAATGGCAACGTTTTCTAACATTGGCAAATAATTTTTGGCCATCCTCTCGGGATAGGAATGAACTAGAAAGAGAGGGATAAAAAATGGAATGTTGGATGATCCTCCATAATTTGCAGTTGGTAGTTTGAGATCTCCATAAAAAAGATTAAAAAAAGGAAGAGGGGGGACTTAATTACAAAGGGGACTGTCATTTATTAGCAAGTGGCGAAATGGGGAAGAAATGCAATTTTGAGAATTTTAGTCAAAATCTCAACAAGAGAGAGACAATTAACAGACTTCTCATTTGTATTCATTATAATCCTTGGGATGGAGGTTTGGTGTATGACATGAGGTTTTTTTGCACATAAAAATTAACTTTTTTTGATGGCCTCTCAACTTTTAGCTATTGTTATTGTTATTACAATGAAACTTGGTTATAATTTCCCCCCTTCCCCTCCCCCCGTCTCACTCTCTTTGATTTTTATATTAGCCCATTTTCATCCCCAAAATCTTCTCTCCAGACTCTCAAACTCTTCACATTTTGTACAGGGTGACTATTACGTTTTATTTAATTTTTTTTACAATTTATTTATACGCCATATTGCGAAATGTGAAATAGCCATTTTGTAGAGAATTTAATTGTCAATTATTTTCCATAATTGTAAATTATGAATTGTATTTTACAGCCATTTTTAAATTTTTTTTGTTTATTTACACAAGACTGGAATTTTGCAAAATATTTAAATAGATTGAGATTGTTTTTGTATTAAAATTTAATTTATTTTACACTTTCTATACTGTCAAATGAACATTATTGAGATTTGCATAAATAAGAAATTGAGACTAATTTTGCTTGTTTTTTTTATCCTTTGAAATTTCATGGAGAATTCATGCAAAAATTTCCTTTTTTTGCCGTGCAGAGCAAATTATAGAGGGGAGTGGGATTTTGTCATGGGGTTGCAATTTTTGGGGTTTATTACAAAAGGAGATAGTCATTCCCTTCCTCTAAATCTCTCATTTCCATTTAATTTATCTTTTTCCACCAGAGAGAAAGACAGCCTTAATAAATGAATGTCAAGTCAAGGAAAAGGGCTGTAGTCTGTAGTTTGTACTATAATACAAATTAAAAACATGTGCAAAAGAAGTTTTCTCAAATTAATCACTTTTTTGGAGTTTCTTTTTGTACATTGCAATCTTTCAAATTTAATAAAATTTATTTGAAATTTGAAATTACAATTAAATATCAAATATTTTTTGAAAAAAATATTTTGTTGTACTTCAACGCCACTCCATCATTTATAGTGGACGCAGTTGGTTATATCGCGATAGCCAATAAGTACTAACAATGAGGTTTTTGAAATTACTTAAAATGTACTACAATTAAAAGTTTATTAAATTTCTTAAAAATCTCAAAAAATTTAAACTTAAATATTCTAAAAACTATTTTTAAAATGGACACTTTGCGCCAAAAATATTGTCCCAAAGAGAAAAAAAAAAGAATAAGAAACTGGCTCTACCACTCCAAAATAAATTTACGGCTTGCGATTAGACTCGTCATTGATTTTTCCCCCAAAAAAGGGAATGGCAAAAAAAGAAAAGAAAAAAAAACCTTTCGAACTAAACGACAAGACAAGTTTAAGGGGGACAAAGCTTTATTGCAAAATCTAAACAAGTCGAGCCGAGTGGCAGTAAGAGAATTGAAAGTCTCCCATGTTTCGTCTTGAAGGAGAAGCCCAAGAAAGAGAGAGAGAGAATGTAAAATTGTGTGTTGTTGTGAAGTGTGAATTCAATAGTAAATCGTTGCTTTTTTTCTAAAGGGACGTATCTGTATAACACACACACACACACAGAAGGCTTGACAAGAGTTAAGACTTTTTTTTCTATAAGTGAAATGCTCGGGTCTCCTATACTTGGGAAACAGAACACGTGAGAGAGAGAGAGCGGCCCAAACGTACTTTTGTTCGTAATATCATATTATGGAATACAATGTAAGTAATGTAATGGAACCTCTTGAGCAGCTTCTTCCCCTCCGTCTCCCTCTACAAAAGTAGAGAGAGAGAGAGGAGCACGTCTTGAAATTTTTCTCTCCACAGAGTGAGAGAGAGAGAGAGAAAAAGTGTGGATATAATTTTGTACATTGTAGACATATTAGCCATTAGATAGTACACAAAATTCTACGCTCCGGAAGCAATGTACACTACACAGGATAACATTATTAGACGGAAGTGGAAATAATACAACAGACGGGGAGAAGATAGGCAAGGGAAGAATGATCATGATTTCATGAACAAATATCACAAAAAAAAAGGTTTTTTTTCTATTTTTTGACTCTCTCTCCCCTCCCAGAAAAAGTACAGCTAAAAAGTTATCATGTGAATCATGTTCATGAATAAAAACGAAGTCATGTGTCACTTTTTCTTCCTTATTCGATTTCTTCAAAGTCCCTTCAAAATTCATCAAACTTTTTTCCAATTATTTGAATCAATACCTACAGCTACAGATAACGTACTGGTAGAATGTACAAAGACGAGAGGGTAAATTTTGTGAAGAGTGACGTCCAAGTAAACGAATTAATAATTTTAAATTTACATTTTATTCATGACAAGCTTTGACGCCGACTATTTTAAATTGAGCCATGTGTTTCTTTCTTATATTTAGGAACTGACTAGTTCTAGTTTGGAATGAGTAAAAGAAAAGAGAAATTGAGGCATAAAATGTCAAAATATTTTTTTTAAAAAAATATATTTAATAATAAAAAAAAGGATAGTATTATCTAGATGGTTGTAATAATGTTAAGTAAATTAAAAGTGACAGGAGAAGATCATTAGAGCTGACAAAGTATATTGTCATTTCCTTTTGTAGAATGTAGACCAGCTTCTATTTCCATCCGAGTAAAAGTAAACTTGAAGGGAGACTGTGTAGGAGAGGGGAGTTGAATCATAATCCAAGTCAGTTTTTTTGGCGGGGATGGTGAGAAGCAGGAAGTAGAGGAAAAGTTGTACAAGTCTGGGATTTTCAGTCGACTAGTACGAGGGCCCAGGGATAGACGCACGCGGTCTTTTTCTCCCCTCCACATTTTTCATAACCAAAAATCTGAACCGAAAACCAGAAAGAAAAGGAACCATTTCCTTCAATGTTGGGTCCACAACTAAAAATCAAACGAGTGGCGTTGAAGTAACAAATACTACGGCTATTGGAACCTTTTAGATTTGAATGGAAAATTATAAAAGAAAAAAGTCAAGTGGCGTCAAAGTGAAAAATATTTCCTCAAAAAAGGTGGAAGTGACCCAAAGATTAATATACAAAAATATTTTATTTGTAAATTCAAACTTTTATAAAGTCAATTTTTTTGTGGTTTTACAAACTTGTTCAAATTACAGTGCAAAAATACAAAAATTGAATCCTCTTTATTGTAAACATGTTTTTTTCTGGGCATTTCTTCGAGTCTTTACTGATCGTGAGTGTACAAAAAAGTTATTTTTTCCAAGCTTTCCCAAACTTGGGAGAGTTGAAAGTTGAATAAGTTTTTTGGTAAGGTGTTAAAAAAAAGAGAGGAGGGAGAGGGTTGGTAAAAATTGGGATGATTCAGAGAAAAATCCCAAGTCTTTTTTGATTGTGAGTGTGAGAATTAGTTCAGTTTTAGTCTTGCTCGGCCTGTCGATGGGGCTAACAAAGTTGAAACTTTTGGGGAAAGTATAAAAAAACGTGACGGTGCATACCACAGCATTCAACTTTTCAGTTTGACTAGTTGGCAACTAGACAGCTGTAACGTTTGGGGAGATATATGAGGTGGGGTGAGTGTTTGTGTGTGGCCAACAGTTTTTGAATAGAAATTGTCTAGTGGTAGTTTTGCTAGTGCACTGGATAAATTAGATGGTTGAAGGACCCATGTTCAGAGTGAGAGAGCAAGGTAAAAAAATATATGTGTGGAATTTTCAACAACATCAACACAATTTCTTGTTTACATTTTTATCTTTATTCTATTAGAAAACTTTTTTTATTCTCCCAAAATCAAACATTTCAAAAGAGAGAGAAAATTCAAGTCACATTTTTTCTCAACTGTCAATCTTCTTTTTTTGTTTGGTTTTTTTTGGACAATGTTTTTTATTTGGAAAAGAAATGACTTTTGACAATAATTTAAATTTGAACTCCATAACCTGGCTCATTTTCTATTGAACTAATTTCATTCAACGTGGCAGAAGACTCATTTTTATTTAAATTGGCGTCCAAGTTGAACAATAATGAAATTAATTTTATAATTAATTTTTAATTTAAAAAATATTATTATTTAAATGTAAAATATTTTGAAACTGGCAAATTCAAAATCTTTAATTGTTTACTCAAATTAAATGAAATTAAAAGTGAAAACCTGTTCCAGACCTGAAGTGTACATTTCACCAAAAAAGTCAATTATTTTAAAATCGGCGTCCAAGTTTAAAAAATAAAATAGTTCAATTGAAAAAAAAATGTGTCAATTTAATGGCACAAAATAATTGCAAATTATCCTCTCAATAATTGAGTAGACTAAAGACGAAAAGTCAATTGAAATAAAAGAGCGAGACTTTGACTTGATCTCGTCACTAAACAATTGGTTCACACATGTAAAAGTTAAAGAGGAAGAGAGAGTGTGAATGAAGGAAATAAAATAAAACTTTTTTGTGTCGCTCTTTTATAAATAAATAAAAAATGGGGGGAAAGCTTGTCACTTTATTTCTTTTGTCCGTCTCCTCTGTAGCCTACAAACGGCCTTCTTTTCTCTGTACTTTGTCATCTGTACACTCTGTAGGCTATGAGGTCTTGATCTTCAGTTTGACGCTCATGTTTATTTGCTTTCTCTCTCTCTCTTGTCTACATTACAAAAGCCTCAATTTTCACTTTCCCCTCTTTGAACACTCCCTCTCAAAAAAACAAATGAAAGGCTTTAGAATCCCTTTGTAATTTTAATTGTAAAAGTCTAATTGAATATGAGCAATACACTTGACTCCCCCCTTGAGTCTCCTACACGGGCTGTCACATCAAAATGGAGTGTGAGCCTTTTTCATGGAAACCCCTATGAAAATTGAAACAATTTGTTTTGAAATTAGGACAAAAGTTGAAGAGTTTCATTAAATACTTGACAAATCTCAAGAGAGAGATTTACTCTACAATGTTTTTAACAATTAATTTCCACTTTTTTATAAACAATTTATTTTGGTGAACTTAAACGCCGTTTGACTTCATTCCCCAACTATTGTGGAAAGACGTAGAGAAGAATACTTATTGACCTAAAATCTTGAACGACAATAGTTACAGTTAACTATGATAATTTATAAAAAAGACTATTTTTTTTGAACTTGAACGCTGCTTGACTCCATTCTCAAACCACTGATCGGCAATATTAAGGAGTTGCATAGGACGCTGAAATGGTTTAATTTATAAGAGATAAATAATTTCATGCTATCAAACTTGAAAGCCATTTGACTCAATTCCTCAATAAATTATACACCTCAAAAAAATTTAAATTGATGAAATAATGAAAAAAACTATTTATTAAAATTGCAGATGTGGGTTGTGAGAGTGCCAAAATGTGTATAAAATGAGCACAGCAACCCCCGTGGAAGAAAAGAAGAGTAAGGAGGGACACTTTGAAAAATATGTTATAGATGGCTATCAAGATTTAGGACTTTGTCTAGAAAATTCGGACTGTATCACAATCGGTGTCTCGGACATTCATGAACGTTTGGCACTCCTTCAAGCCGTCCGTTCATTGAGACAAAAACAAGGACAAAATGGCTCTAAATATTGTCCCACAGGTAAATCCGCCCCACTCCCTCCTCTCCCCCATCCAAATGGACATTCCTCCACCATCCCAAGTCTCCCACCTCATCACTCAATGGCAACCGGAGACTCCATGTCCATCCCTCCAATGACCTCTTCCCTGTACTCTTCTTGGAACTCTCCCAACTTCCTCAAACATTCCAATCCCCGAAATATCACAAATGGGCAATTAATTACAAGGGGGCTAGTTAATTTAAATAATCAAACATCCGTCAAATTAAAACCGCCACCTGACCCCATGGTCATGGACCCATGTCCTTGGAAGGGGAGTGACCAGCTATTTCTCCCAGTGGGCAATTACCAAACTTCGGTCAATTATCGTCGATACCATAAAACACAAGGAGGGGCTTCATGTGGGACGAGTACGGGCGGGAGAATAAAAAAACCCAAAAATTTACCCATTTTTCAATCACCTAGTCCACTCCATCAAGGTAATCAGCGATTACCTTTGGGTCAAGGTCATGGGATTTTTATGCCGTGTGGTCAAAAAATACAAAATTCATTGCCCTTACTTTCGGCGGGTGCGGGTGCTAGTGCGAGTGTGGGTTTGTGTGTAAGTCAAAATGAGAGAAATGTCCAAAGAACAAAATTAAATTTTAGTGCTAGTGATCCTACTGCTAATTATGTGGACGTTGTCGACGATTACGACGATCAGGAATGTCAGGGTCAAGGTCATGATGACGAACCTGTTTACGAATCAGTGAGTCCATTTCATGATCAAGGACATCAACAAGAGAGATTATGTCCCTATGCAATTCCATTACAAATTCAACCACCCAAACATTTTCAAGATTTTTTAAATAAAAAAGAACACGAGTGTATAACTCATGTCAGGTATGGCCCAGGTCAGGGAGGTCATGGAGTATCATCATATCAAAATCAAGGACAACAATTGGAAGAAAGTTTTGAGTCAACTAATTTGATTCTTAGACTGAGAGCTCAATTACGTGATCAAGTCATGCAAGATGGCATCAATATTTCCCGGGTAAGTTTCAAATTATTTTCCTTAATTTCACTGAGGAGCTTTCACCAGAAAAAAAAGAAAGAAAATAAATTGCACAAAAAAGTGCACCAGTTGGTACAAAAAATGGAGAAAGTCCATAAGATTTTGGCAGAGACTTGCATTTTTTCTTTGAACAAACCAAAATTTTTGTGCCCAGTTTGAAGAGAGAAAGTTGTGGGGTTGAAATTAATGACAATTTTTTCAATTTAAAAAATCCAAAGGGGTCGTAAGGATTATTGTAAACAGGAAGTTAGAACAGAGAGGATGCTGAAGATGATGGGAATGTAATAAAACTTCTTTTTTGAATGAGCAAGTGACATGTTCAACATATGCTATTCATTGGCCCGTGTCTATGTACGCACACTTTCTCAGAGACTTTCTCTGGGTACTTAATACTATAAAGTAGTCGAGTGTGGTGTAATGGGATGGATGGAGAAAGTTGGGAAATGAAAAATTCCTATTTTTATGAGCCTCTCTCTCTCTCTTTGTAACGTAGCATGTGCCATTTTAGAATGAGGGGAGAGAAAGCAAGAGAAAAAGTTGGGGGATTTGAACAAGACTTTCTCCAAAAGTCTTGTTTGGGAGGGCCAAGGAGAAATTGAGACTGATCAAGAGTTTAATTCGATTCTTTGGACTCATTTAGAGTCCAAAGAGTGACATTTCCAATAATTTCCATACGCTCCCCATTTCCCCCCTCTCTTTTTTGGCATTGCATTGGCATTGTGTATCTGTATAATCTCCATTTTAGAAATTCAAAGCCTCAAGCCGTTCTGGGAGTCGCCAAAGAGAAAAGGAGTTCATTTCCTATGTCCTATGAAAGGAAAACATGTGACTGTACATATTGAAAATTTTTTGGGGATGGGGGAGAATCTAATTGACATTTAACTTTGGAACCATTTTACTTTCCTCTTTTGTTTTGTTTTATGACGACGACAGACTTTAACCGTGTGCATACTGCATAAGGTTAACTTTCTCTCATTTTCTACGGGAAACGAGCAAAGCGATGGCGATGCATAAATATTTTAGGCGACATCATGTCCCCCCCCTCTCTCCTTCTCCTTGTCTTTTATGCTGTTAAAGTACAAAACGTGCTGGCTTGCAAGTTCAGTTTATTATTAAGGAATATTTGGTGTCAAAAAATTAAATTATTACGAGCATTCTCACAGGTTTTCAATTAACTGCCCCCTCTCCCTTTGAGGGGGGAATTTTGGGAATTAATTTTTTATGGATTTTTTAATTTCCTTTAATTTAACTGCTCTCGTTACTTTTTGTTGACATTTAAATTCCTCACATTTTGTACTCATGTACCTTTTATACTGTGGCAGCTGTTGACAAGCTGAATTTGGTGAATGGCGTGCAAGTTACTCAAAAATAAACTTGAAAATAAAATAATTGAAATTAAATTACAAATCCTCAATGATTTTAAACCATTTTAAAAAAATCAGGATAGTAATAACAGTGACCTCAATTAGAAAAAAAAGAAAGTCTCAAGAAAAAAATACTTTTATTTCGTATCAAGAGAAAGCTCATTTGATATAGTACAAATTAAAGTAGATGAGACGTTGGGAGAAAGTGGAACGCCGTGGTCTGTTTTGGTAAAATTTACAACTTCCCCAGCGCCTTGTTGCTCTTCTGTCTTGTGTTGTGTGTGTACATGTGCGGAAGGTTGAAATGTATAAAATGAACGTGTACAATATTAACTTACCCGGGTATCCATCTTGTACGCTACATTCATCAACATTAGGAAGGATACGGTGCAGATTTCTCGCCCTAGAGCAAATTCATTGTTATTTATTGCACGTGTATCCCCCATTCCGCCATTCCCTTCTTCATTTCATAATTCACCAACATTTTTTTTATCCCTCCTCAAATTATCCCAAAACTATTTCACCTTCATTAAGTCTCCTTGTACTAGTTTTTTGGAGAAGATTTCTAATTAAGAAAAAAAATTCTTACAAAATTTACCTGTTCTCTCCCAAAGCAATTTAATTGAGCAAGCCATCTCAGAATCTGTTTAGTGCGTGAGATTGTAGTGAGTGGCGTCCAAGTACGTGAATTAAAAATAAAATAAATTAAAAATTTAATTTAAAGTTCATTCCCCCCAGTTAAATAAAATTGGCTATAAATTAAATTTAACTGTGATTGCAAAAAAATGGAAGCTGACCATTCCTTCAAGTTTAGAGTTGGAGTGTTCAAAGAAGAAAAAAAGAGGAAAAGATTTTTGTTAGCATGTGTTGTCTTGTATCGATCTTTCCTTGTCTTGTCTCTTATGAATGCGAATGAGTGAGTAGTAACTAACCCACTGTTTGGGTCTTTAAATGAAGAGAAAGTAAAGGAGAAAGTAGAAATTGGAGCTGAAAAGAGAGAAGGACAAGTAATCCAATGAAATGAAACCCACGTAGAAACTTAAAGAGATTCTCTCTCTTCCTTTTGTCTGCAGTTTTCTTTTTACTACACATAGAGAGAGAGAGTTGGACAAGTTCTCCTTCATCTTTTTTCTCTTGATGATGAACATGTAATAAGTAAACCAAAAAAAAAAGTTCTCTTTTTTATACTCTACACCTTCTAATGTTACTCCTCTTATCTGTTTCTCCTTTTCTTTTAGTGAACTCAACTCCTAATTCTCATCTCTCTCCACAACTCTCTCTCTCTCTCTCTCCTTTAAAAAGAGATTTCAATTCGTCAAAAAATTTCAACAAAAGACAAAGAAGAGACTCCTTTACTCGTAGCACGTGGCATGCACAAAACAAGTGAATGGCGTCCAAGTTTATTTTATTTTTCCTCATCTTTTTCTTGTCAATTTCACCAGAGCGAAAATTTTTAATGAGATTTGTGAATTTTTAACAAAAAAAAACATTTTTTACGTTGTAAATTGTAATGCATGCAAAGTAGACACTTTCATGGCAATGCACATTTTTAGTAGAGAAAAAAAAGGGTTACAAAATACAAAAACATGGGAAAGAGGGTTTTGGGTTTTTTAGGGTTTAAAGCTTAAAAAGAAGGAAATAGAATGTCATTGCCATGTCCATTATGAGCTCCCCTCTCCATTCGAGATTTTCCATAAAGTTGTATAGGAGAAAGTGTATAAAATAGAATGGCAGAGAGAGTTTTTTTTGTGCTGGGTACTTAAAATGGAAGAGAAAGTTGGATTTGGGATTTAGATGTGTAGTAACAGAGTGGTAGAAAGAAGTGGGGGACGGAGGTGGAGTTCTTTTTTTTGGAGTTCTTGTCGTTCGTGTGCAATGGCAAAGGATTGAGGATGCATTCAAGTGCGTAAAAGTTAAAGGGAATTGGAATTCTCATTTTTGAGACCAACTTGACTGAATGGTTTCACTCACTCAGCATAACCATCAAGACTATAAAAATCATTTTTCTCTGTCTTCTCCAACTCTCTCTCTCTCTCTCTCTCTCTCTTTGTAAAAGGGATCAAATCGGATTCCCAGTTTTTAAAAAGTCTCAGACTAAAACTGGAGCTGAGAGTTTTTTAAAAAATGATTTTATTTTTCAACTGAATTTATGGAATTCATAGAATATTTTTTAAATTAAATAGTTTCATTTAAAATTAATTTTTTGTTAATTTTAACCTCCAAAAATCACAATTCATTTTTATATTTTGCAAATTGTAAGAGTTGGACGCCGTTCAGGCGAATTTCTCCCTCGTGATGAACAAATGGGCCTACAGATGTTTTGGCTGCGAGTTATTTGTGGACTGTTTAAAAAGAAAAGTATATTTAAAAAAAATCCAGCGTCATAAATTCGATTTTCATACTCCAAATTATTTACGTACCCCGCCCCCAGCCTCATGGATGATTTAAAATGAGAAAACTAGGCCTTATTTTTATGTGTAAAAAGAGGGAGAGTCGTAGAAAAAAGAAATAAGATTTTGGGTCGTTGCTCATGGTCCAAGTTGAGAGAATAAGATAGGCCCAAAATTCAGAATAAAGTGGACTAACTACTCTAATCGTAATAGTCAGTCGTGGGAGAAGAGCGAGAGAGGGAGAGACTTTTATTTCCTCTTTGAAGTTAGAGTCGGAAGGAACAAGAACAAGAAATTGAGAGCCAGAACCAAAAAGTTTTTTTTTGTTGGATCTGAGATTCTCGGAAACGAAAGCCAACTCTATTAGTTGGAGACAGACAGAGACTTTATAGAGAAGACAGGAGAAAGAGGGGGGAGTGTCTATAATGTTTTCTTGTAATTGTCTAAGATTCCAAGTCCATAGATAATTAAGTCTGGTTCAATAGCCGTGACTATGACCCACAGAAGGCTCTCTGGATGGAGACAGAGAACATAAGGGAAACATCTTGAAGAACAAGATTGGGCCTCAACTCCAATCTTTGGATTCTCCTCCATACAATTATATTCTCTCTATTACTCTCCCAACTCTCCAATTGGCTCCTCTCTCCTTCCTTTCTTTCCCTTTTGTCTCAAAAAAAGGGGAATTAAAATGGAGAGCTGAGATTAAAATGGAAATTAGACAGAAGCACAAAAGAGCCATCACATGTGATTACAAAACATTTTTAAATACTCCAGAAAAAAATATCTCTAGGGTTAATCATAATTTCATTTTATGCTCAATTAACTCATTCTTAAAGACTCAAGTTAAGCCTGTATTTAGGGGTCAAAAAAATAGAGGGAAAGTTTCATTTTAAATGAATTATTTTGATTTTTGTAAAGAGAAAATAAAATTGAAATTGTGACCAGGACCAAGGAATTCTCAAGGCACGTACGCACTATCTACGCATAGAAAACTTTCCTCATTAGTAACGGCCCTTTTCCAATGCAAGAGAGAGACGGTGCGTTTTGTGGTGAAAAAAAACTTTCTCTACATTTTCAATGGAAACGCACAAGGGAGTGGGGATGGGTCTTAGTGTTATTGCGAGGGTTTTGGTGTTATGACAGAGACCAGTGTAGATTTCATAAATTCCCTGAGGAAGAATTCCAAAAATAAACGTGGTCGTCCCCCACCTTCCCAGCTTTTTGTGTTTCAATGAAATATAAAAAGGGAGAGCGTGTAATGCAAAAATAATTTTTACGTGTGCCGCAAAGGGAAAATAGAAAAAAAGTCGTTACAATTGTTTTTAGCTTTTTATTTTGTGGTGAAGCTGGAGAAGGGTACAGGTAACAAATTAATTTTTAATCACTGCGTTTTTTGCTGTACTTCCACGCCGTTTATTCGTTCATGCCATGCTCCGTGGATTACAATCCTAGAGTCTCCAGCGAGTATGTGCTTGTCAAAATATTCAGTTTACATAAAAAATTGGCCATTTTTTTGTGCGCCTCAATTCCCTTTTGAAGGCATTGAATGGAACAATGGACAAAAAATCAAGTCAAAGGCGACACCTCCAATTGGCCCTCTTTCTCAGCACACAAAAATTTTGGATAGTAAAATTCCGAGATTCGTTTGGGCGTTTGTGCCCCCGCTTCCTTCCTTCCCCTCCGCCCGTCCCTGGCTGTTGTTTGTCTGGGAGGAAGGCCACAGGTAAATTTGAGAGAATTGAGGGGATCAAAGATTGAAGGGAGACCTTCACTCCGGCTTGGCTGGGGATTTAAAGACCTTTGAGCAAACAATAATCACGGACTACAATTAGGACCGAGAGGGGGGACAATGGGGCGATTCATGCGGTAGGAAGATTCCCCGTCCACGACAAATTTGGGGATGAAAAGAAGGACCAGCTTTTTTGGTGACTTTTAGGGGCTCATTTTTATAGAAGGAAGGGAAAGGTAGGGGACGATTAAGACAAATTAGACGCTCATTTACCGGCTCACATTCCCATACAATGAAAAATTCTTGTAGGGAGATATTTTGCTCAAATAGGCCCATTGACAAATTTCCGCCCCAGTGTAACTTACAAGCTCAATAGACAGCTGAATAATGATCTTTCTTATTGCCATTGTTCCCCCCCCCTCTCTCTCTCTTTCTACATTGGAATTCCATTCAAAAACTTACACAAAAAAAGTTTTATACAAATTCTCCTCTTTTTTCTAAAGACTTTCTAACTTCCAATTTCTTTCCTATGGGAAAAGAACTCCCAAATTCATTTTATGCCTTTTTTAGGTCAATTTTGGCGGGGAAATTAATAATTGTAATTAAGAAATTTTGAGCCATTTGTAAATTGCACTTTTTTAAAATGTGGCACACTAGAAAAAGAAATCTCTAATTGCTTTGTGTTCTTTTTCTGACAAATCCAAATTTAAGATTAAATCAAGTAAATTGGTAATTAATTGGGAGTTGAGATTACTTGGCTTTTGTGATTCTTCTCCCTTTGCTCTTTTGCTCTTGAAGGAGATTTTAAGTTTGGGGAGAAAAAAAAGGGTCAGATTTTTTGGATGAGATTGTGGAATGGCTGGGTCATGAGAAAATAATAGAAAATGTCTGATAAGGATTTAAAAAGATCAGGCCAGATTCAACATGAAAAGATGAGGATTTAGAAGGGAGAAAAGAGTTTTGGGGAAAAAAGAGCTTGGAGATTTTTTGTGTTGCACTCTCCGAGCCGGAAGGGCAAGGACGAGGAGGGGATCAAATGGAGCCAACCAAATA
>JAQIVZ010003213.1:0-15275 GCA_034700945.1 Arrhopalites spinosus
AAATATCGTTTATGCTTAATTTCAAGTTGGATCTCTCGTGTAATCAATCCGAAAAAAGTATCGCATAATGTCCTTTATGCCATTGAATTTTCAGCCACTACAAAAAATGGAGACTCGGAGTCAAAAGAGACGGAGACGGGCCTCTTTAAATTTGACTCAAGGGACTGAAGGACAAATAAAAGCCATGGAGAAGGCTCTACACATTTCTTTGGTAAATTAATTCTTTTAAATTTAACTTTCTACTAAATTGAATTAATTATTTTATTTAATCTCACAATATTATTTAATCCCTTGGTAAATTAATCTTATCATTTCTTTAAATTCAATTTATTCTTTACTAAAATTGCATTAATTGTTTTATTTTATTTAATCTCACAAAATCTTGACAGTTCATGAGTTGCTAGTAACTTATATAGACTCGTCATTTCAAAATTTTAATTAAATTTTTTAGATTGTTGAGGAAATAGTCAACTCAATGGACCTTCCCCAATTAATAATTTCCCGCCAGCTCAATCAAAACTGGAACTGCATGTCCTCGCAAGTCATCAAAAAATTTTACTGTATGAATATTGTCGATTCATACATGAATGCAGTGGAAAATAAAGTGAAGGCCCTTGACACAATTTTAAAGACGTCGACAAACTTTCCATCATCATCCTGCTATCTTTACGTTTCGTTTAATGCAAGACTCCCAAGGAAAGTAGAAACATTTTTTGCTCATCATGGCTCAAAAATCAAGAGATTCTTTTTAATGTCAGTAATCGACGCTTCACAAAATGAAATAATTGGCCAAATTCTTTCCAGAGTAGCCCCCACTTTAGAACGTCTCGACCTATTCGTATTTGAATTGAATTTGACCGCCAGTCTTGAATTTCCACACCTAAAACATTTCAACTCCGACTCTCCAAGTGCCATGCTTCATATTCTGAAAATGGCCTCCAATTTGGAGACAATTGACACAATGCGTGTTTCCGCAGAGATTTTAAATGGGATTGCACAATTTGGAAAACTTGCCTTAATTAAGGAAGGACAAACAGCCGAGTTGCTTGAAGTCTTCTCAATTTGTGAGAGTCTAAAGTTAGAAAAACTGGAAGTTGAAGATTCCAACGATTTCGAAACGAGGACGAGAATTGAACAGATTCTGGAATGGAGTAAAAATTCATTGAGGCACTTGAAGTTGAGGAAAGCATTTTATCCAGGATTTCGCATTCCAAAATTAGCCAATCTCAAGATTCTTGAGTTATATCCCGAAAACACACGACCTAGCAATTTATTGGGGTATGAACGTGACATTAGAAGGATCAATTTAACGGAAACTTTTCCCAATATTCAAGTTCTCCATTTTATTAATTATGGGTCAGCTCAAGATGAAGATTGGAATTTTCTTCTGTCTCCCAATTTTTACTCTGGAAATTTCCCGACGGTCAAAAAAATCAAAATGTCGACATTCCACACGGAATCTTGGTAAATTTTTTTTCATAATGATTTGTTACATGTGGAAAAAATCGGTGAGTTTAAAATTAATTTATTTTAATTTATTTATATTACAGGATTTCCCATTTATTGCTGCTTTGTCCCAATTTCACCCAACTGGAAATTAGTTCTGGAATAAATAGAATTCCAGATTTGGCTCGAGTATTTAAAATGTGGTCACAATTAACAGAGTTGAAACTTATTGACGTTGAAATTTCTTCTCAAAATTTTTGCTTGGATTCCATTTTGACAGGATTGTCGAAAGAGACTTGTGAAAGATTGAGGTCAATGAATTCTGAAGAAAGGGAAGACAATTGGGAAAAATTAATCACTGGCCCCTCCCTATGGGATTTAAAGAGTATGATTATTTCCATATTTCAAATTTAATATTAAAATTCTTGTCCTAAATAATTTTCCATGTATTTAATATTTAATAGGACTCAAAAGGTTAACAATTAAGCTTCGGGTCAGTTCTGTTTTGCCATTTTCCCGAGTGAGTGGAATTTATTCATTTAAATTGATGCCCCATCTCACAATCAGCCTCATTTTGGGCAATACAGCAATTGGTAATTTATTCATGATTTTTTACTATGTATTATACCATTTTAAAGTCCAACTTAATTTTTTTTTTAATTTATCGTTGGTTTAAATAGGAATCAAGACTTGGATGGAGGAGCTGGGATCATTTGTCAATATTCAACAATAATTTATTTATTTAATTGTTTTAATGGTTGAAACAAATAAAAAAAATCTCCTCCCCTTTCCAAGAGTTAATGATAGTTGGTACATGAACACAATTAATTTTGATTGGTTTATATTTTTCTTTACTCCTTGTATAAATTTAATATTTATCTTTGTACAATATTTAATTTTCGTTTTAGTGGAAATTAGTTTAGGCGGAAACATTCAATTAAGAAAAAATGAATAATTAAATAAAAGACGAAATCATGTAAATGTCTAAATACTGTCAGTCTGAAAAATTAATATGTTGATTTTTTCTAAACTTTCTTAAAAAATTTTTATCTCCAATAAAATTAAATGCAAAATTATTTATAAAAACTAATTAATTAAATTATAAAGTTAGCGGGGAAATTATTTTATACTTTAATTGTAAATAAATCAACTTTGCAAATGTAAAATTATTTTTCCATTTATTTAATCATAAATTTCTAAAGTGTTTCATTTTAATTACAAAAAGTATCATATGATACTGCCATGGTGCCGCGAGATCACTCATAAATCTATATAAGAGTCTTTTTAATTACAAAAAATTTGTTGAAATGAATATTAAACTAACATTAATCTCTGCACTTAAATTTATTTTACGAAGTGACCTTAGTTATAGTCTGATAACTAAATAAAATCACTTTACTTTACTTCCCCGTCAAAATATTTATTTTTTTCAACAGAATCTTTTTTTTCCGACAGCCAAAAAATTGTATGAAAATGGGGAACACAACACCGAAAGGGGGGTATTATGATTAATTAAATCCGAATCATTTGTCTTGCGGCTTCAAAAACAACTCAAATTTTGACATGAATAATACAA
This sequence comes from Arrhopalites spinosus, assembly GCA_034700945.1. Taxonomy (NCBI): domain Eukaryota; kingdom Metazoa; phylum Arthropoda; class Collembola; order Symphypleona; family Arrhopalitidae; genus Arrhopalites; species Arrhopalites spinosus. The sequence continues at coordinate 3,023 of JAQIVZ010003213.1, forward strand.
ATTCAGGAAGGATTGAAATTAGGAAATGTAAAATGAGCTTAACTAAATTTTGTAACAATTAACAATAATTTGTGTAGCATTTTTAATTTGATTAAAACAGACCAGTTCTGGAATGACCTGACCCTTGCGCAATCTAGAACTGAATTTTTTATGGCAATCATTATTTTGTCTTTTTTCCCTTTCGCGAGTAACTTGGTTGATTTGAACTAGCAATAATTCCACTTTAATTTAAATTTTGAATCAATTTATTCAATACTAAATATTTAAATGTATTCAAAATACATTGCACATTGAGGTAGTGGACAGATTCATCGATTTGTACAAGGCGGGGCTTGGTTGGCTTTGAATGATTTAAAATGATTAAAAACATTTTTCTATTCTTTTACATATTTGAAATGTCTTCAGGTGAAATGACAAAAGTTTTTGTACAAATTAAAAACGGGGACGGAAAGCTCTCTCCTCAGAACTGTTCCACAAATTTTAAAAGACTTTTCCTTTAAATTAATTAATGAAGAATCAAGAGTCTGTGCCACATTACCTAAAAATTGATTTAAACAATCAATTTTAAATAATTTTGTTTAAACTTTCTGTTAAAATTGACTCAATCTTTTTTTCTCTCTCACATTGTTGAGTTAAGTCATATTTTAAATTGGACTCGATTAATAAAATTTATTACGGAATTTAATTGAAAACTATTTTCAAACAATACAAACCACTATTTAATTTCGTTTTAAATTAAATTTTTGCAAAGTGGAAATCACGATTAAGTAATTTTATTATTACAAAAATTCAAAAAAAGAATTTAATAATGAAAAAATTTTCTACTCACTCTCCAATTCGTTTTCTGTGCATTCTCACCGTGGCTGTCCTGGAATTGAGGGGTGGGTCAGAGGGCCATGATCTCAAAATGGAGGGGGTCAATTTACATAAAGAAATAATTGACCACCTGCCCCTCAATAATTTCGTCCTCATTCTTGACGTCTCCCTCACAAGGGACGCCTACCACTTGACCTCCCAACCAAAAAACAAAAATAATCTCGACCAAACGAATACAAAAGAATCAGGCCGGCCAATCATGGTCCGAGCTCATATGAACAAGTCCATTGATGCATCAATAAGACGTCGACATGTAGACGCCTTTTATTATAGATTGAAACAAGAATTAAAAACAATTTTTGATTTTAAATGGCTAACGTGGTACATTTCACTTATTTTAATTCCCACCCACACCCCATCGCCATTCCTCATCCCTCAACTTGCTTTTGAATGGGAGTCAGAAGAGAATGAAAAATTGGAATTTGACGTGGTTTCAAATATTTATTCCAGGTCTATAATTGATTGTTTATATTCTAATCATTATTTGAAACCCATCGAGACCATTTTTGTGGGTCACAAAACCCTCAACGTCGTTTCATTCGCCCACTCCCTCTCCCAACATTCTCTCTGGTGTACGGACACTCGACTAATTTATTTGTTTCTTCAAATTCAAACTGACCCCAAATATGACACTCAATTTGAATTTGAAATTCCCACACAAAATGGACTTTTGGATGAAGGCTGGTGGGTGAGTTTGGATGGGAAGAATAGCCAGAATTTAATTAGTTGTCCCAATTTGGCCGAATCTCCCTATAAAAAATTTAAGGAATGTGTTCAAGATAAAATTGAACAGCTCCCTCCTGAGATTTTTAAATATTTTGGCTATGGTCGTGACTACAAACTATTGGGACAAAAGTTGGAAGGTCAATCGCCCTTCACGAGAGTAGAAAAAGGTCAAGTGACAATCAAAGAGGCTACACGAAGTTCCTTATTTTCTACTCTCAATGCCACATTCATGACCACAAAGAATAGAGATGAGTTTGATAATTGGACAGACAATTTTGAGCCCACAATCGATATTTTTTCCGTTAGATTTACCGATGAGCCAAGGGACTCTGACAGGATTTCATCTTGGTTCATGACTTCCACAATTGGCTACAATTTTATTACGGCTGACCGCCTTTTTTCAATTAATCAATTCATGACCCCCCTTCAAATCTACACTCGATCCTTCGATTCTCCCACTTGGCTCATTTTCTCCCTCGCCATTCTCGCCACTCTCACCACCGCCCTGTTGTTTTCGTCTTACCAACCCTACCAAAAATTCACGAGTCTCCATCTGTTGGCGCGTAATCTGGGCGGGATTTTGTTTTGGCTTTTTGGGATTTTCATGGAACGAAGTGACACAGCCGAGCCGCCATTAACAAAAATAAAAGAAGACAAAATGAAAAAGACGAATAGATTCAAAATTATATTCGCGCTTTGGCTTCTCGCAGCTTTTATCCTTCTCAATGAATATCGAGCAGTGGTCCACTCTGACCTTGCTGTACCCTATCCCTTTGTCACAGAGTGGACCCAGGTCAAACAATTTTATGAGAAAGAGCGAGAAAGGGAGATGGAGTCAATTTACTACAGTGACCTGGGTCAAAGTTTTTGTTCTGATGAAGCAGAGGAAACCAAACTAGAAATGGATATTTTGAGGAACTCTAATTTTCAAAATTTTTCTCAAATTGTTCAAAACAAACTGATAAATGTGGGATTCTATTTTCATCTCTTCAATTTACAGTCACAAGATTATCATAAATGTGCAGCATACTGTACTTTTTTACATTATCAATATTTGGAAAGTGGCGCCACGGGAGGGGAGGATTGTGGTACTGTTCCATCTTGCAAAAATTATTTAAATTTTGCCAAACCAATTCTTGTCACGTCCACCGTCTGTCCTCTAAAAATCCCAGAGCTCATTCAAAAAACTTTGCGCCATCCCGGTAGCGTCCTCATAATGAGAGCGGATAAATTTGAATTGTATTGGAACATTTTTACGAGGGAGATGAGACGCCAAAAATTGCATGGGGAAGTCATTCGTTTTGCTCACAACAGAAAAAAATTCGGAAACGACAACTCTTTTAGTCAAAATACGGGATGGTATATTTTTGACACAGTGAGCATACGCAAATCAGGGGTCATGATCAAGCGAATGGCCAAACTTCTGTCAAGTGGGGTGTACCGGCTTTGGGAGAAATGGCACGACATTCGATTTAAAATAAATTTGACCCCTGAAAAAGTCAAGTTTATGGAAGAGAATCGGGTCAAGGAATATCAAGATTTGGGATTACACACCTCTGATGTCCATTTAATTTTTCAGTGTTTTGGCATTTTCTCCATTTTGTCAGGGCTGATAGGGGCCCTGGAGTTTGTTTGGTATTTTCGGCGTTTAATTTACTACAAAATTAAAAGGATAGGACTTGCCATCTGGCGGGATTTTACAAAATTGGGACAATTGATTATTAAAAAATTAAAATGTAAATGCAAGTTAGTTGAGAGTTTGAAAAATAAATAATTAATTGTGTACTACTCCTTACAGAATTTTCTTCAGCTTTTGTGAATAAATTATAAATTGTCTCTCATTTTCTCCAATAATTAAATAAAATTTCCCCTTGAATGTCTTTTGAAAAACTGAATAATTATTATTTCTAATTCATTTTGATGACAATTTTTCTACAAATAAATTAACTACAAATTGACAAAATTGGAAACAATTTCAACCATAAAAATTCTCTGCAACACAACTTGAGGGGTCATAGGGCAATTGAGGTAAATTCCCAATGGTCAAATTTCTGTGGAAGATCACACTCTCACCCAAAAATCCAGCAATGTTCCAAACAACAATTTCCAATTCTGGGTCAACGTCCAAAGTGTTGATCAAGGGTCCCTCAAGTCCATCGGCTGCTGTGTACATGAGGGCCTTGACAACGGAAGTCCATTCAATTTCATATGTACAGTCCTCCATTTTCCTCAAAGTCCCCTCCCCCAAAGTCCCAAATTTTATTTTCAATTCCCCGTCCACTTCCGTTGTAATGTCCAGCTCACCTGTTCAAATTAATTTCCCCAAACTAAATTATTTTAATTTAAATTAATTAATTTGTGTACCTTCTTGAACATGTCCAAAATGACCCAGGACGTCATTGTCAGAACAGGGTGCCATTTTAGTCTTTTGTACAATTTTGTTCTTGTTTAAAATTGTCTTGAAAAAATTGGGCAAGTGAACCACTAGACTATTCAAATTGTCTAAATTTGCAAGAAATTAATTGGAATTAATAATTAAAATAGAAATTTATTTTGGTCAATTAATTTACTTTGTGAGACAAACTCGAGGATTTTCGAGTGGAGTTGCGTTTGTTCTTCTTGGGGAGTCACTGACCCGGGGCCGTTGGTTGAGGTGAAAATGCTGACCCTTTGATTGAGGTCAATGGTCAATTGACTACTGAAAGGTGGCCAATAGCCTCCATGAGACATTATTGGTTCTCCTCCTACATTAATTAAATTAAAGTTAATGATGTAGACATAATTAAATTAAAATTGACCTGACCTTGTTGATGCAAGAGCATAAATCCCATTCCATAAGTTTGTGTGCTGTCCACTGGAGTAGCCGTTTTTCGAATCCAGTGCATTACTTCCTTGAATATTTAAATATTATTTTTAAAATTTTAATTGTAATTAAATTAAATGGATTAAATTAATTGTACTTGAGGCACGATCTGAACATTGTCAATTTTTCCAAAATTTAATTGAAGTTTCATATATTTTGTAATTTCTTCTGGCGTAGTGAGAATACCACCAGCAGGGGAGACAACGGCTAGTTGACTATTAATTAATGAAAATAATTAAATAATTAATTAATTTTAATGTTGTAATTAAAATAAACAGACTTTAAAATTTTGCCACTGTATTTTCCCAAAATTCCATTTTCGTCGGCATAAAATCCTTGAACGATGTCGTCCACATTTTCATAATCTTCTTCCAAATTCACTAAATGTGAATTTTTCATTCCCAGTTCATCCAAAAAGTTTCTCATCTTTGATTTGATTCAAACAAAGTTAGTTAAATTTAAATTAATTTTAATTATAAAATAAAATAACCAAATTCTCAAAAGTGTCTTGTTTAATTTCTGCAATTAATTGTCCTGCAAGGGAATACATGGCATTGCTGTAAACGAAGGCAGTACGAAAGGGACAAAGTTCGTTTTCGTATCTTGTTCGACTGGCAATTAAAATATTCATTTAAATTAAAGACACATTTAATTATTTTGTGCATACTTACAAAACGTAATCATCCAGATTTTGAATAGCTCCAAAGCACACTCCATTTAAGTGACTGCTGACACAAACTCGATGTGAGAGGAGGTCACGAAATGACACAGACTCTGACCGATACCTAAAATATATGTCAAAGTTTTAATGACGCAGTTAATTAATTGCTAGTTTTTTAAAAATACCGGTCTATCAATGTGACGTTTAAATTGAGGTCAATGAGGTCAAAAATCTTTTTGATGGGCATTTCAATGATGCTCTCACCATATTGAGGAAATTCTTCGTTCAAAAGTTTGACAATCATGGTGGCAACGAAGCCCTGAAATAATTCAGTAAATTAATTTTTGACCATTAATTAATTGTAATTAACTTGTTACTTTTGAGCAGGAGGCAATGGGGAAGAAAGTTTGGGAGGTGACATTGGAACTGGGGTCAGCAGGATCTCGATGTCCAAAACCTTTAGAATAAATTGGTTGACCTTCTTGAATGACACTAATTCCTAGTGCTACTGATTTACTGTTTGGCATAAAACTTGAGGTCACTTGATCATCCAAAAATTCTTCTAATGTTGCAACTGTTTTAGAGGAGAGAATTCCACTGGGGAAAATTGTGAGAAATAGTAAGACCCATGATGGGGTCAATTTAATTAGGATTTTCATTTTAATTATACTGGACAAAAACACTTTCAGTGGAGAGAATTTATTGTAACTACAATTATTTACAGAGTGCAAGTTTTGTGTGTGCAAGTCACTTGAGATTACATTGTTAATTTTAATTAGAGCAGACAATTTTTTTCTCAGGTGATTTAATGGCATTGATAAATTAAATCGTTTTATTGCATTAAAACAACACTCATTTAATTATCATTATGGAAAGGACGGAATTTAAAATGGCAGAGCTCAAAAAAATTATGGAATGTCAGATAGAAAGAGTATAAAATTCCCAGTTTAATGTCAACTTGCTTAATGTTTGACTTCAATTAAAATAACATGCATTTAAATATGCATTTTAAAGGCATTTTTTGCATAGTCTCATTCGCACGCAATAGAGAGTTTCTTAAAATCTGTAACTCGACTTAAACTCTACTCCGCCATAGAGTGTCTAATGTATTATGATAGAGACAAGGATTTCTTATTCGTCGCAAAGAGAGTTTGGAATTTGGAATAGAATTTGGGATTTTATAAAACTTCCTAATGACGCAATGTGAATTTCGCAGATTTCCTTGACGCGAGTGGAAAAAAGAGAGATTTAAATAAATCAATTAAGTTACCAATGTGTACATAATAAATCTTCGGATGATGACGTCACAACGACAGAGCGCTAGAGGGTCTGCGCCCCTCGATTAAAATCTATGCCATCAGCCTAACCTGTATATCCTACTATCCTTGTGCAAGAGGTCAATATCTATCCATTTAATACTTAAAAAGCCTCAAAAAAGTTTTAGGTCATGAGAAAAGACATTGATGTTAACGAGGAGCCGGTTGCAAGTTGTGCAATCTAGTTGACATATACCTCCCAAGCACGACATCTTGACTTCCTTGAATAATCCTTGCAGGGGCTCCCACTACAACGCTATACCTATACCAGGACAAAATCGGCGGATATATGCATATCAAGCTCGAAGTGCCGTATCTCTCTTAATCTCTTGAAAAAAAGAAAAAAATGTCTCGTCGTCACATTTTAGCGTTATTGACATTTAGTTGACAAATTTATAGTTATAATTGACTTCCGGTGATGAACGTGGCCACCGGAGAACGACTGCGAAAACGACCTCGGCATGATGAAGGTAAAATAATTATAATTAATTTGTTACTTAATTTTGTTTGTATTTTTTTCGCATGAATTTTATTTTCGTATTTCATTCCATGACACAGCGTGTACAAAAAAATAATAATGAGAAGAGTAACAGACGAATTTTGTAACTGTAATTAATTAGATTTAGATATGCACAACATATAATTTTGACAATGTTGTAAATAAAAAAAATGTACATCATGTAAAATTCTTTTTTTTTGTTGTTGTTGTAGATGCTCCACTCGACTTTCATGATCTTCTCCTGCCCACTTTTGAGGTAATGTATCGGCATCAAAAACCAACACAATTTGCAGAAAAACATGAAGAATTTTTGAAGACAGTGGAGAACCCCATGGAGTTGTCATCGATTCAAAGAAAATTAAAAGGTAGACTCTACCATGATCCATGGGAATATATTACAGACGTGTGGGTGATGTTTGGCAATGCGAAACTCTTCTTTCATCCAATATCAAATCTTTATAAATATTATCGACAATTAACTTCCCTCTTTGAAAAGAAGATTACAGAGGTGATGATCAAGTTGGGGTATTGTTGTGGAAGTTACTACAAATTCAGTCCTCTAGTTCTACATTGTTATGGCAAGGAGAATTGTACTATTCCCAAAATGAAAAAGTATAATTCTTACAAAAATAAATATGGCCTATGCCAAAATTGTTTCGACAACAGTCCTGACCCAATTCCAATACGAGATGATGCCCAACAACTTAACCGGAGTATCCAGAAAAGCAAGTTTAATATTTTGTTAAATGACTATTCAGAGTTGGAACCGTTTGTCACGTGTGTCCTGTGTGCAAAAAGGTATCATCAGATTTGTGTTCTTCATCTGGATCTCACCAAAGATTACAAATGTAAGAATTGTCAAAATGTAAACAACACATCAATAATTAATTATAGTCTTACTGCAAGAGATCTCCCAACATCAACATTATCAAAGAGAATTGAAAGTCGAGTGAATAATTTTTTGAGGGAAAAGAATTCTACAACTGGATATGTTTCAATTCGAGTAGTATTCGCATCGGAGAAAATTATACAAGTCAAACCGGAAATAAAGAGAGCCCTGGATGTTAGTCAAGATTTTCCATGTAGAATGAAAGTACTCTTTGCCTTTCAACAAATTGATGATGTTGACGTATGTTTTTTTGGATTACACGTCTATGAATATGGATCAGATTGCCCAAATCCTAATAAGAGGAAAGTATACATAGGATACATTGATTCTGTTAATTTGTTTAGTCCCCGTTCCTTCAGAACTGAGGTCTATCATGAGATTCTACTGGACTATTTTGAATATGTCAAGAGATTGGGGTTTTCAACCATTCACATCTGGGCTTGTCCTCCTATTCGAGGAGATGATTATATTTTTTACTCTCATCCTACTGATCAACAATTTCCGGACTCAAAAAAACTCCAACAATGGTATAAAAACGTTTTTATCAAGGGGATGGAGAGGGGCATCATTCTGGATTTTAAGGTAAGTACATAGTACATATAATAATTAAATTTAATTCTTGATAATTAAATTGGTGCAAGTCTTTACTTGATGAAATAATTGCTAATGATATTTTGCTGGTCTCATTATTTTCACAGAATATTGTACAATATGCCCATGATGAAAATTGGACCACAGCAATGGATGTGCCGTATTTTCAAGGGGACTATTGGCCGGATGTAATTGAAAAGTCCATCAAAGATATTGACGAAGAGAAGACCAAGAGACCAGTTTTAACTGCTGTAAACAGGGTAAGAGACACTATTAGTTATTACTAATATTTCTTTACTATTTTATATTTAGTTGTGAACATATTATTTTATTTATTTTAATACAGAAAGTATTGTTGTTAATTTTTTTTTAATTTTAAAAAAGGGGCCAGGCCGCCCAGGCCGAAAGAGCAAAAATGGACAATTAGGAAAAAAAGGAGGAGAGTCTATTAATTTATATGACAGGGTTCTTGCCACTATGAAAGATCATAGTAATTCCTTTTTAATAGTACAATTACATTCTCGTACTGCTCTTTTAAAAGTAAGTTTTATTTTCTGTATGTACGTCACTGTATATATAATATGTATTGTTTAATAGTACATAATGTGTATAGTAAGTTAATTTGTCGTTTTTATATTTTAAATATCCTTTTTTAAAGAAAACCTTTATGGTACATTTCAGGAAATTAAGGATCCCGACCCTTATCTCTCTTGTGACTTAATGGATGGACGTTTGAAATTTCTAGCTTTTGGACAGGAGAATAATTTTGAATTTTCAAGTTTACGACGTGCCAAGTTCTCCACAATGATGATGTTAAAAGAGATTCAAAAACAACATTTAATAGGATTTAATAAGGACAATACTCTCATGAAGAGACAAGATTCGGTGAAGATGCCAAAGCCTCCAGTCTCAATTGACACAGACATTTGTAGCCAGTGTCACACTCAGATTGCACTAGGGTATGAAATATTTGTAGTCAATTTGTTAAATATTGTTAATTTCTTATTGGGTATGTACAGTAAAAAGTAGTCAAATTAATGGTTTCATAATAAATAATTACAGGAGACGAGATTACTTTCTTTATCGCAACTTTGAATTGTGCTTTGACTGCTATCAAGAACAAAAACACAAGAAACCCCAGTCACAGAACATGTCACCTGCTTCTACTTTATCTTTAGATGATAAAGCAAGCAGCCCCTCATCCAGAAGAAAATATAATCTTCTATTTATTCATGTTTGTTATTGCAGGTATGTTTTTTTTGTATATGATTATTTTACAAATGTTATTAGCTTGGTTATTTATATTAATTTATTATGCCATTTTTTATATAAAATGTTTAATGTTTTATATATTTGCAAAATTCTTTTTATTACAGTGACATCCATTGTACTGAACCCAATTGTCGAAAAATGAAGAAAATCATCAGTCACACTAAGGTGAGTTTACAGTAAAAGTAGTGCATATTTTAATTAACAAGAATTTTTGGGTGAAACTAAATAAATAATTTTTTTCATTGTACACTTTTATCCAGAAATGTCCCAGAATCAAGTCAGGCTGTGAAATATGTCGACATTTAAAGACTTTGATTAATTACCATGCGACACATTGTGATCAAGAAAACTGCCGAGTTTTATTTTGCTCGGATTTGAAAAATAAGTATGCACGTAAGCAACGAGAAAGATCAGTGTCAGTTAAATTGATAGAGGCTCAAGAACAAAAAGGTAAAACTTTATAACAATTTATTTACACGAATTTAGTATTATTATACCACCTACGTTTAATATAAGTTGTAAATGTTATAATTTTTTTTGTCTATTTAAGAAGCATTGCACTTACCCACAGATTATACTCTGCCACAAGGTCAACTTTTACTCAATCATTTTTTACAGACTCTGGAATGCAATTCCGATGCTGAGAGAAGCCAGAAACTCATGAAACTTTTAACATCATCACCACCCTTACGAAAAGATTTTCAAGAGTATCGACAACATCAGTCAAGTAAACAAATTCATGTTGAGATATTATATTTTTTATATTTTACTGGAATACTTTCTAAATTATTTTCATAAAAATTGTCTTTGTTAAAGTGCCAAATATACATAATAATTGACAACATATTAATTTTGTAGGTAATGTACCACCTTCAGGATGATCGTCTGTACAATACAATTGTACGCAACTCTAATGGTTTTGTAGGAGGAATAATGTTCCTGGAACATCTGTACAATAAAATTGTACGCAACTCTAATGGATTTTATATAGAAGACTCAACTGGAGTACACCGACGTCAAAAGGATATTTTTCTCTCATTTTTGACAAATTTATACATGATAATTATGTATATCCTTTAGTTTAATTTGGAAAAACTTATATGATGTTAATTTTTGGTTCCTTTTGACTTTAGTTTTTTTAATATTACGTAAACATTTTTCAAAACTTAATTATAGTAGACTACTATGAGTAGTGTTATATATATATAATAATAGATCAGCATATTTGTTATTGTTTCGTTATAAGACGTTTTTTTTATTTCACAGTATATTGAAATAAACCATTGACGTCTTGTGTTGTCTACACTGTTAATTTAATTATAACCAAATTCATATATTATATTTCTACATGTATAGTTTGAGATTTCATCATTATGAAGTCGTCGTTTAACTAATTAAGCTTTAGAAGTTACATTATTATAAAGTTTAGTGGGAGAGCATCATCATCATCAAAGAATTTAGATATGCAAGGATAGAGTAGAGACCGCAAAGAGAGAAATTTCAAATGTCATTTCAAAGTTCTTTAATTTGTGGAATTTGATTGTTTTTAAATTATGGGTTTCTTTCAGAATACAGATTTTGTTGACCTTTGATTTCTGTGATGGCAGGGACTGGTGGTGGTCACTCTTCATCGTCCAATATACTTGCGACAGAGGATGAAACAGACGACGTAAAATTTGGATATGATTTTCAAAGGGAAGGGCTTTTGACATTCCACTGGAAGGAGTTTGACACAATTTCAACTTTGTTAAATGTAAGTACAAAGTTTAATTAGTTAAATATGATTTTGTTTCTGTTGTTGTATTTTTTGACAATGGTGTACTTATATACGTGTATATATATTTTTGTCTTTTTTTTCTTTCTTTTGCTGGACAATGTACTTACAATATAACAATGCGTATACTTTTTTATTTTATATTGAGTTTACCATGAGCTGTTAATATGCATGTCATTTTTAATTGCCCTATGATTATTTCAGCATCCCTACAAAGTTGCTGGCAAGAAACAGGAACCAGTCAGTATCTCGGAGGCTGTAGAATGGACATCCGGTGTGCTGAAAGTATATTGTGTTGTCCACAACTTGGATATCAATTTATTGTTGGTGGATTCTCTGGACGACAAGATCAAGTCAATCGAGACAAATGAGAATGGATTTGTCAACGAAGACACTGCCTGTCATATTTATCAAGAAGCCAAAAGATTTGGATATCAAGCACTAGCAAGAAAGGCATTGGATATGATCTTGAAGTAAGAATATCATACGTAATATATACTTTTTCATGTGATATTTAATTATGATTGTAAAGTTTTAATCCCATTACAATAATTTTAACTATCATTAATTTCAGACATCCGGGTGCAGTCTTTGGAAAGGAAGAGAATTTCCTAATGTTGACGACCAAGAACTTGATGGAAATTTTGTCCTATGATGACCTGCAAGTTAGCAACGAGTTGGAAGTTCTCAACATTGCTATTAAGTAAAGGGCTGTATTTTATTTTACCCATAGAATCTCTTATTTTACCCATAGTTTTGGGAAAAAATGAAAATTTGGATTTACCC